>CAEFZY010025764.1:0-62748 GCA_903066815.1 Brachyrhaphis roseni
GTTATATATTTCAAAAATATATATATATATATATATATATATATATATATATATATATATATAAACATAATATTGTTGACTGTGTGATGTGTTTATAATATTTTATGCTTTCATGATGTAAATACTTTGAACTGCCTTGTTACTTAGACACTTTTACAGTTGAATGAAAACTAAGCTTTTCAATAGAGAACATTCAATTCAAGCTTTCCAATTGGAATAAAACACAACTGTTAATTAGACCACACAAGTCCTTCAACAAAATGCCACTTTGTACTGTAGAAGCTCAATTGAAGCATTTTCCAAAACTGTTATTATCCACTAAGCAACATTGATTTTATAAATGTACTGCCAATGATCATGAAGTGAGGCACTGAATGTTAAATAGGTAGAGAGCCCTGTGGCAGTGGCCCCCTGTTACCACTTAGTCCTATTTGGCTGGCCTCACTCACACTCATAATTAAGGCCCCCTACTGTGAATATAAATGGCCCCTCAATCAATAGTGATAGAGAGAAATAAAGAGAGTGAGACATGAAGACCACAGGCATATCTCAGGGGCAAACATGATAGCATTATGAAAGGAGCAGCTTGAAAGCGGCTTTTACTCTGACAAGGGAGCTAACGTTGTAATTGTCCCTCGGGAGACCACGAGCTCTTGTTATTAGAAAACAATTTCTCCCTCTAGGCCACTTCTTCTCCAGCCTGAGGGCACAGACTCTGCCTTTCCCCCCCTCCTGGATCGTGTAATCCAGCAACAGAGTCTTGTGCAGTAAATAGATAACAGACACATCTTGTGTTGAAAAGTCTGGTTGAGGTGATATCATCTTTGTTGACTGGCATTGCCACTTTTGTTGTCACATTGTTTCCAGGTTAATTTTAACCGTCCTGTGCAAGGTATGCATCATTTCAAATAGTCACCTCAGTTCCTGCTTAATTTCAAAGGTTTATTTCCTGGAATGAATCTCCTTTGTCAAATCCATTGATCCTTGCAAATCTAGTGCAGTATTGCTGTTTGTTTAATAAATTGACCTGTAATGTAGATTAACTTAAGGAGGGGGAAGAATGAGGGTTAAAATAAGGAGAAAAAAAATACCCATTAACATTTTGCCTTGTGAGTTTGTGTGGTTAATTTAAAACATTTAAGGCTGGAAATGAGCTTCTCCATCAAATGTCCCACTTCCATTTACATTTCTTGCATACAAGTCAATTTGTGGCTGCCCCACACCATAAATCATTGCCACCGGAATGCTGTGTCTGTACCTCTAGACATTACCCTGGCGCGTGGTACTTAAAAAAAGCAATTTAGAACTCCATTTACTCAAAAACACTGTGCTTTCAGCAGACTCACACTCACACCAGCAAAATGAAGATTAAACAGCAATGACTAAAAGAGTTTTATAGTAGATGAATGTCTTGCAATTGTTTCTTTTCTTCTTCTGTGTGATGCATGGTGCATAAAAAGGTTGAATTATTGGATGTTTTCTTAATACTAAATGGACATCCCTCTCTTTGGCTAAAAAATAAAGATGAGGGAACATGAAGGGATTTTTTTTTTATAAAAAAAAATTATATACTCTTATTTTTTTTGGCCCCACTCTTCACCTTGAAAAACTGGCAGCAAGAAAAAGAGAAATAAATCCACAGGTCTGTTTACTCTTCTTCCATTTACCATCAATAATGGGCTGATGAAAGAGATGCTATCTGACCAACCAGAAAGCGGTGGTCAGTAAAATAGGTACAATATTGTGTCACGTATCAGGAAATAATTGATGACCCCCTTCACAGGGATCTCAAACGGGGCATTGGGAAATCATTTTCAATCTATGGCTTAGCAGATGAAACAAATGCTCCTGGCTTGCTTTGTCAATTCTCACTCCTTAGGGTCAAACAAACAGCTTTTCCAGGGCCGACTCAAATTCTGGTGTACAGGCAGCCAAGCTGAAAATGTCCCTTGTCCTCCACAAAATGATACGACAGATCATTGTGTATATACCAACAGTTTATTTGTCATTGAAGAAGTTATGATAAGCGAAGCCTTCATATTAATTGACCAAGTGACCCTTGCATTCCCACAGCCAGCAGCTGCGGTCATGGTCCGTGTCCATGCCCCCCTGCTCTCATTAATGCCATGGCTAACTCTTTATTAAGACAGAGAAGAAGGAGGAGGGAGAGAAAAATGCATCAAATGTATCACGAAACAAATTAAATTATTACAATGAATAAGTTTACAAATAAGCACTTATACCTGAAAGGATACATAACTAATTAATTACATTGACCACAATATTGCAAATTGTATTTATTATGCCTATTTTCTGAGTGCTCTATCTCTTTAACAGAGCTGGAAATTCACCTAAACTGTCAAATCACATATATACCCAAGATGCAGATCAGTCATGGAGTATAAGGTTCTCCTTTGGGAAGGGCTACAGGAAATACAATTTACAACAAAACATGATTATATAAATAATAGTACAATAATACAAATATTTTAAAATAGAACTAGTAAAAATGTTTGCATTAATTGTGAAACTTAAAGGTGTTTAAGTATATTATATGGTGTTTTATTGGTGGATTTCTGCCACAAGTATTTCTTGTGTCATTTTATATCATTTTGGTTTGGAAAAACCCAATAATGATGTTTTTTTCTGTATCAGCTGTGATACAGAAAAAAATAGACCCGGGTGAAAAAAAACAGTTTCGTTGACAGGATCCAAAAAGAAATTTAAAAATGTTAATATGTATTTCTATTACAATTCATAATGCAAAAGGCATAAAAATGACTGTAACTTGTTGGTTATAGTAAATACATGACAAGGGATTGATCAATCAATGAAATATGATACCAAAGATGGACCAAGCCAGGTGATTTCATGTTTTGTCAAACGCATCCAATACATAATTCAATTTGTTAAAATGTTGCACAATTTCTAATTAAAATATTTCAGAGACCTCTACTTCTTTGACAACGTCAAGACTTAATTGATCAAGTATATTGCCAAATATATTTTACACATCTACAAGATCAGTTTTTAATCTGTTTTGGTTACAATGCAGTTACAAGAATGAAGGGTTATTAAAAATAAATATGCTAGAAAATTTTGAAAACCAGATGTTTTAAGAAATGTTTTTGTTAAGTAAATTCCTGATTTTAAAATGTAAAATTTTCTACTATTTCTTACATCAATAAAGGCTAAATCTTGATGTGTTGTAAGCTAAACATCAAAACTGTTGACAGCAATTTAATATAACAAAACCAAATGAAATTTTATTTTAAGGTCCAAGAATCTCAGGGTTAGCTAGAAAAGCTGCTAAAATGTGACTCAGGCTGGTGAGGCCAATCAGTGTTTTAATGCTCTTTTCAGCACGTCTGTGTCAACTCAGCAACTCCTTAACTGATTAGTTTAGCCTTGGTGCTACCAGGTGCCAGACAATGGAAACTACGGAGGAAATATTCACACAGCCCGAGCAGTGCCGCATTGCTGTGCCAATACAACTAATGAAACAATAAATTAAAATGTTTTACAATTATTTCTCAATGGAAGTGGCTGTAATTATTTGTTTACGCTCTGTGTCTAAACATCCTAATTAAAAATAGGATGTTTTTAATTAATTAAAATTGCAGCCGTTTTTGACACACTGCTGTAGCTTGTGTTTAAATAGCTGTCAGTGCGAAAATTTGTGACTGCTTTAATTGACTGACAAACTGAATTTCTTAAAAAAAAAAAGGTTTTTAAATTTGTGAGACAGGGACAGAGTAATTAAATAAAGGCTTTAACACACAAGCATGAAATATATTCATATATTCTACCTGAAACAGCAACACACACAAACAAAAGAATCTGACTGATCATAATGCGATGCAGAGAACTCCTTCATTGTTCGTCTAGGGCTTGGCTTGAAGTTAGCTGAGGGGAGGAAATCGACTGGCTTCGCACATGGGAGGCTCACATCGTGCACGCTTGCTGTGTCCACAGGCCTCCTGCCCGCCTCTGTGAAACCAACAGTTTATCCTCGACCAGCAGGGCCTGGAGCACGCTCCGGAGGGGGTCGCATTCTACAGCATTACCAAGACAATGGGGCCATATGGGGAGCAGAAGGAGCTCCTGCTTGCCTTTTCAGCACGCAACAAACAGCGCAGCGTATTATGTGTGGCAGCGGTCACTTTGAGGTTACTGTTTTTAGCATAACAACTGATGAGTGAGGGGGAAAGTCATTTTATTCCAATTTAGGGCTATTATTGGGACAACGAAAGGGGGTTAGATTTATGAGTTTTGCACAATACGTCTCTCGGTCAACACGCTCACAATGGCCCGGGGGGATGATAATGACACTGCCTCATGTTCATCAAATCAGCATCATGGAAAACTGACTACTCAGAGGATTTCTGTATGTTACCCAGATCACATAGAATCTTATTACTCTGTTCTTTGACCTCCTTTAAATGCACATTTATTACTGGATGTTGAAGCAAGAAATCACATAATAGTGTAAAAAAAAACACAAGCAAATAAGTTCAGATGTTGACAAATCCAACAGGCACAAATGACAAAGTAAGCAGCTGTGACGTCACATGCAGGAAGCTGCAAAATGATGCAATTATAAATGTCTGAACATCTTGCATGTTGATTGGAGCATCACAGAGCTTGTGCCGGTAGACTGCAGATCCAATCCTTGTCTAGTGTATGGCATCTTCACACACAGCCAGCAAAGCAGAGAAGATCATATGGTGAAGTGTTGCTTGATCTGCGACAAGCGCATCAATGCCAAGAGACTTTTTCTTCCCCCCTCTTTCTTTGAGGATGCGCTAAACGTCTCGGTTGTTTTGTTTCTGGATTTTGCAAAAGCGGTAATAAATTCAGATGAATATATTTAGCCAAAAAAGAAGATGTTTTGGTTTTTAAATCTTGAGGTACAAAAATTTGCACTTTAAATTATTACTGGTACTCTCCAGTATAGTGTCAATAATTATTGGCCTATCTGCATGTAATGAATTGACTATACTCATGATCTGGCTCATAATGACTTTAGGATACCAAAGGGTCCTCTAAAGAAGATGAGAGCCTATTGATCCACAAGATAAATGCTCTTTAGGATGTTAATAGACTAATTTGCTTTAATGATTTCTCCTCGCACTTCCACAGTCAAGGACAGGATAATATACACTTAAAAAGGCATTCCGAGCAGAAGTGCGACAACTGGACGCTTCCTGCATGAAAATGTGGGGCATTGGAGTCGCACGTTCAAAATTGATGATCAACCTCGCCATTAGTTTGTCTTTATTTGCTTCCTTTCGAGGTAATTATCATGGATTAATGTCGTTCTGAAATGCCTCGCAAAATAACATTAGCAGTATCTGTTACCAGAATAACCTGCTCTGGTCTAATAAGCAGAATAATAACGCTTCCAGCTTTTTCTTTGATGCAGAACCAAGGTGTACGCCAAGCACATGGTCCGTGGGATGGGTGGTTGATGCTTCATTTAAATAATTAGTTGTCAGCTATCACGCATCACCATTAAATACGTAAGTGATACAGTGCCATGCAAAAGCAATAATAAAACTGGAACAACAAATTTCAATGAGTTGCATTGGGATATTATGTGAGTAAGTCGTTCCCAGTTGTGAAGTAGCAGAAAAATTACAGACAGAAATCTGTGGTGGTGATTTGTATGAAGTCCACTTTACTCTGATATCACTAAATATAATTCATTGCAACTAATTGGCTTCATGCATCACCTAATTAACAGTGTTGTATGAATCATTTGAAAATTAAAAGAGTATAACCTACCAACCTACCAAGTATGATTGTTGACCTAATCTAACAGTCCAGGGCGAGAGCCTTAACTGTGGAGGAGCTGCATCAGTCCACGGTTCAGGTGTGAGAATGTGTTGACAGGATAAATATCTGCTGAGTCCCTGAAGTAATCTGGCCTCCATTGAAGAGTGGCAAGTTTATCATAAATTGCAGATAGAAAGCCAATAGAATGCTGCTCTTCAGTTGTGACAAGACTTGTATAGAACAAAACAAGCATCAGAAAGAAGGTGCTCTGGTAGGTGTAAACATTTAACTTTTACACCTACATTCATAATACTCTATATCACAAAGAATGAACATACTGCACACCATGCACACAAACACTGTGGTGGCAGCTTCATGCTGTGGACTTAGAGCAAAAGTTATTAGAGATAAATACTTGGTAATTCTGGTAGAAAATATTTCAGAGACTGAAAATGATGAGAGACATTTGTGGGAGTAATAACTTCTTATATTTTTTTACTATATTTAGCATGTGATGGTCCTATTTTGAAATCTAATTGTGACTTTTTGGTAATATGACTGGCTTTTTTGCATGGAAAAAATGGAAAAACTATAAGTCAGTAGACATACAAAGCTAGAAGTGACATACTTGAAATGATTAAAGTGCAAGGTAGTTCAAATATCAGGAGCTGGATATAAATGCAGATTTTCAAATTTTCTATTTTTTCTACTTCACAATCATATTCCACTTTTTATTTTATCACAAAAATTCAAACGTGTTTAATTTTGTGGTTGTAACATGATGAGATCTAAAAAAAAAAAAGTGGGGTGTAAGTAATTTTCCTAGTTGCTGAATGTGTCTTTATTGTTAATCATTTGTAATCTAGCATTTTGTCATAAATGCTGTTTCTTATGTGCGACTTGACTTCTGCAAATCTTTGAGTAACTTCTGGGGATTGTAGTCCACCACCGGAGCACATTTATGCTCAGACAAAGGCAGTGTAGTATGACACATCTGAGACAAGATGAGCTATTGCTTTACCAGTTTTAGGCACAAATGACATTGACTTCTGGGAGATGGAACTCTTTAACATGCTCTGCACCAACTGAGTCACATCTGCCGTTGACAAACAGCTAAGGAGTAACCTGAGTCTATGTTCTCTTTACTGGCAATTTTTACATTTTATCATTGAAGTCAATGAGCCAATCTGCAATTTACGCCACAGAGAGCGGGATGAGTGTATTCAGAACCCGGTCACACACCCAATCTCCTACTAAAGAGCAGCGATAATGTAATAATGCCTCACTGATGTGCCAGGCAGTAATGGTGCTGAACATCTCCCATTCATCCAACACTACCTGATCATTGCTTTAACGGAATAATACATTACTGCTGGAAATAGCTGTAAACGTCCAACTTTATCTTGGGAATGTGCTCTCCTTTTTACCTCGGGAAACGTTCGTGTCCCTCGGTAATAAAAGGCAGAGCTATCAGGATGAAATGAAAAAGAGATTGAAACCCTTCTGTCTCTGTCAGAAAGCGTGCAGATACACACACGGTATGGCCTTCCTTGTATTTTGTAGCCTACAGGCTGTTTGTATTATTATGATAGTAGTGTATTATGATCCTATGCTTTCTGCAGGAATAAAACCAAACATTTAAGTCAGATGCTTTTTTTTCTCCTATAACTGTAAAATAGATTTGATTGAACATTATTTCTCGCTGTTTCTTAGCCCTGTCAATTCCTCCTTTCTTGACAAATTACAGTCAATAATAGCCATCCTAGAAGTGCTTAAATGGGCCAGGGCACACCAATGTTATGGCTGTTCATCCTATTTAAATTGCTTCCTACCTTATGTAATTACAGAAACAAGGTTTAAGAGAAGGTGGTTGGAACACAGAGGTGAAGGCAGGGATGCATACAGCATTAAGCTATGAATATAGCCACATAAATGGCCAAGTGGAGAAAAGAGAGCTTTATTATAATTGAGAAAAGATAAAGAAAGAAGGAGGTGACATCTGCCATTAACCTTATATCAGGCCATTTTGTAAATCAATGTCACTCACATTTAATAACAAGTGTAATCACAGGAATTATGCTAATTTAATTTGATGCCTCCTGCATTATGCAAATTTCAGCCAAATATAATGAATCCTGACACCTGACCAGTGTGGTGTACAGCATGGGTGTTTCTTGTTATCACAGTCACTGTTGACAGCATTTAAAGGGAAACATCAAAGTATATGAGTAGACCTTTGGCCCTGCTTCTATTTTTTTTTTCTTCATTTAGTTTCTAAAGGAATGGTACTCCAGATTTTTATGTTTTATGTAAAATTCCATTAAAGTTTTCCAGAGTTCTTGGATCTTTACATTCATTTTAAAAAAAACATTAGAGTGAATATGTGACAATATTTCTACAGTGAACTGGCTCCAAATATGGACCCTGGAAAAACCAGAGACAGGAAGAAGGGAACAAAGAACAAGGGAATGATAAGAGGAAGAATCTGAGGTAGAGAACAAGAAAATAAGAAGAAAAACACAAGAAAAGAAGATAGACTTAAGGATGGAAAAAAGGAAGAACACAAGTAAGAAAACAAGAAAAGAGACAAAAAAGTTCTTTCAGACACAAAAGAGACAAAAAAGTTCTTTCAGACACAAAGAAAGAAGGACAGAAGGAGGAAAGGAAGTTTGGTAGGACATAACAAATGAACAAATGCAAGAAAAGAAATAACCAAGGAAGGAACCAAGGAGTAACAAAAAACAGAAGGAATGGAGGAAGGACATAAGGAAACAAGGAAGATGGAAGGAATAGCCTAGGAACAAACTAGAATTAAAAATAAAATTTTCTTAATCTTAATTTGCTTTTTCAAAACTTGTCTAGACCTGAAAAAGACTAAACTCCAAGTCCAGATTTTTCCAGACTGGGTAAGAACCCTGACAGTCAGACTGGTGAGATGTCATATCAAAGTCACACTGGGTGTTATTAAAAGGTCTTTGTGTAAATGTGTTCAGCAATTCAGAAAATGCTTCTGTAATGGACTTTGCTACACTGATATACCCGAATGAATGAAAAAAAAAAACTAACTAAACAAACAACACGTCTGCCACAGAAGCAATTTTCTTTGTGCTGTATTAGTGACCAACATGTCTGCATGACCCACAGACTCTGACAACAACCCCACAGACACACCACTATAAGTGGTTCATAATAACAAGGGGTGTAGAGGGGGGACTCCGCGCTTCAGACGCACTCAGCTGGTTCACTGCAACCAAATGTTACAGAGTAAAACAGCATGTCATGCTGCCATTTGACATGGTGAAATAAGATTAGATGAGATCCATTTCAGAGTGCGGGAAGTGCAGTGGCAGGCCACATTCTGCTGTGCAATCTGCAGCGGAAAAGCACAGAGCAGAAGGAGGCACGAAAAGTGACAAGAAAATCACTTTAGGTCGATTCTGTTACATATTGGATGTTTATTTTCCTATCAGTTAAAATAGCCATCCTTTAAATGTGCTTGTTTAGTGGATAAAGATACAGTGTAATGCAAAATTATTCATTCATTTTGAACTTCTTCGCACAATAACCACAAACTTTAGTGTGTTTATTTAGGATTCAATTTGACAAAGTAGTGTATAATTGTGTAGTGGAAGGATATGTGACGAAAGGATGTTGTATGTTTTCATTCAGCACACTTTTTCTGCACGCAATGTTGACAACCACGTATTATTCTCTTCTTCACAGCTTTTGAGTTCTTTTTATTGGTCTGGAACAGAAAAGGCACTAAAGATTGTGGTTTTAATATGAAAGAGTTGAAGTAATATTTAACAAGACAGCACTTGGAAGAAGATCGCCCAAATGTATCAAAAATGATTAGCAATTTAGAAGGTAGAGAAATAAATGGAGGAAATGCAAAATTAATGTTATGTATGGAAAGACAAAACCAAAAGAACTATTCAGATCTATTAAAATATCAAGATAAATCAATAATTTCTTATTCTCTTTATTGCATCCACTTTTAGACTGTTTCAGTTGATAAGAATCTATGTGCTTGAAATGAGGAGTGTTACTAAGGAGTCCTATGGTGTGCTACCATTCCAGGATATAAAATGAGCTTCGATCCGTCCCAGAAGTAGCCCATCAAGAGGTGGGAAGGTTAGTTGGTCTTCACACCCATCTAAACTCTGGTCTGTGAAAGACTGCCAGAATCGATGCTAATTATGCTGCCATCTGCGAGGTGCCTGTGCTAGCTTGACACCTGTTCACTTCCAAGTGACATGAAGAAACTTCAATCAGGCTACGAAACAAGATGCTAACACTGATAAGGGGGGGAAATGATTGGTAAATGTATTGGCAGCAATGATTGTTGGTGGATAACCAAGTGAAAAGAGACACCTGACACTTGATTCTCATTCTCTCCTATCAGAATGGAGCATTCGCCTATCTTCTGTCTTCTTGCTATGTCCTAGCTGCAGATGCAAATGCCTAATAGATCCATCCACGCTCACTCTGAAGTATGTTTGCAATTTATATCCCTAGGCTGTTGGAAAACCGTCCCTTTGCATATAATTTATCATGCAAAGACAATCCGTCACAAGACTTGATTAATATTTTCAGGGGAATCTTTTAAACTTTAGAGGCTCATCTAGCCAGCCGCATTAGGCAGACAGCTCACAAGAGGAAACCAATAAACTAGGTTTTGCTGTTTGCTCACTGAGACCTGGGGCTTGTCAATTCTTCGCCCCTTGAAAGAGATCTGCCGTTAAGGTGACATGAGAAACAAATGAGGCCAATTTCTCCTCCAATGTCCCATCTGATATGTCAATAAATGCCCTGCAGTTGCAGGATGCTCCAAGATAGATTTTTCCTTGCAGCTAGACAATCAGTGGAATACATTTAACTTTTATCTCATAGGTGATTGGCTCGGGTAAAACCAATGCACTAGTGTTAACTAGCAACTGAAGGTTTGATTTGTAAAATATCTGGAGTATTTTCTCCTCTTTATTGAACACAGCAAAGTGATACATCTGAATACAAAACTGTGGGGTGGACCAAGAGACCAGTCAACAGGACAATGAATATGATTTCAACACTAAGCCTTATCTTATGTCTCATTTAAATTTTACTTGCATAACACAGAAGTAGGTATAAACATGGAGGGCACACAGCCCAATTCTATATAAATCAGGCAAAGGTGCCCGTAAGAACCAATCAAGATTTTTGATCAGTCTCTAAAAATAAATGTATACTTTGAACTTTGATTTTTATTTTAGTTAATCCTCATTTCCAGTCTCTTGGCAGATCATGATAAGAAAAAAAGAAATATATATAAAAAACATGTTTGTGTGACAAACTGGAAAAATGCCAATATGCAGCATAAAGACATATTCATAAAGAAATTTATTGTAAAATTAGTTTTTAGTGTTTCTTTTCTATGTTATGGAAATGTTTAAATTGTGGAAGGCTCTCTCTATTTTTTCACTTTCATTTTTAATTTTCCCAAAGTTAAATTTCGAATCTGAAGAAAAACATACCTTAAAGAAGAATACTTTCACACAGGTGTTTTTAAGATTAATGCTAACTGAAGAATGGGTCCATGTCATAAAGTAAAACCAAACAGAAAATTTCATCTTTCGGTTTCTTGGATTCTAAGTTAGCATGATGACAGGAACAAGATGAATTTCTGAACAGGGTTTTGAGTGTAAAAGGAAAACAAGATTGTACAAAGTAAAAAAAAATATGGCAAATTGACTGAAAATAAATTGATGCACTGCATTTCAAAAGTAACCATAACCAATACAATTTTTCACCATTTTGTCATTGCAAAATTGAACTTCAATGTATTTTATTTGGATTTTATGTGATAGACTAATGAAATAGTAGTGAATAATTGTAAAGTGGGAGAAAACGATAAATGATTTAAAAAAATATTTTACAAAGTAAAAAATCCTGAAAGAGTGACCTGAATTTATACTCTGCTCCTGACAGATGCAGGAAGAGCGGGAAGCGAATAGGCAACTCACCAACTGCTGGGCAAACTAAATGGACTAAATGGACACATATCGTACCTGATATTATAACCACCACAATATCTACCAATAGTATCACCACTGGAAGATTTTTTTTTCTTCATATTGTGCAGCCTAGGTTGTATTACCACAACCAAGTAAAATGTGAGATGGGACATAAGGAGATACAACATGTGGATGGTTATGGTCTTTACTAGAGGAAAGGTTTAAATGTGTTTTCAATCATAAAATGCTCATTGGAAACATGTCCAGAAAAGCCAAAGAGTACTTTATTTTAAAGAAACAAAAGCCTTGAACTAAGTGTAAGATATTTAAACATTTTGAAAAGCTTTATGTTTAAACATTACTATGGTTACAAAGAAAGACAAAGGCTAATATGGCAAGCAGTCAGCAATACAGTTTGGGAAAATATCTGGCTAGAAGGAGAAAATATGTAAACTTAGTTTGTCAGCTACTGTGATAGCAGCTGAAGAAATGAGAGCCCGAAATGAAAGTAGATCCTGATTAGAAACAGCACATTACAGACTCATGTGTGTTCGTGATTCTTATATGCAGAATTATAGCTTCATCTGCTGAGCTGCAGCATCAATAGGCATTCATTACGCATGCAGCTCATAAAGTCAAATGTTTTTCAATAAATATCATGGGAACAAGGCCCGAGATACTCCACATTCAGAGACTTACAATAGCAGCATATGTTGAGGTGGATTGAGTCCTCAGGCTCCAATCTGGCTCTCAACCGTCCAACTTAAAAAATAAATCATGTGGGCTATTTTTCCATTATGTTAATCAAAACACTTGCCATATGCATTACTATTATTAGTTTGGTAGCAGCAGACATCCTGTTTTCAATGTGAAATTGTAAGGCAGAGCCTTAATTGATAAACACAGTTTTAGGATAGTGAAAGATAATTCAACAGCTGGCCCTTTTTATATCTCTTGTTAACACGTTATATATGTTTTATAGGGTGTCAATTGATTTTGTTTTATGTTGCAAGTTTATGAGGATGCTGCAATGTGTAGTGAAAAACATAATTGACAAATAAGGTGATGCAATTGTATTTTTTTTTTTGTAATAACAACGCAACATTCATTCCAGTCTATTTTCCGGGGCCATTTATGCCTTGTCGTTACCAGTGACAGATGTGGTTTACGTGACTTTTAAGCAAAAACAAACAGGACAAGGTCTATGGTTCGGGCACTTAAAAGGAGTTTCAGAATGTGCGTTGACCCATCTGAGCTGCGCTAATTGATAGTGAGATGCACGTGGAGGTTTAGACAGCATCTTAAATTCCAAGGTTGCACTTACAGCCTCGCTGGACGTCCTTGACTGAAGCCAGACGCAGATCTAAAGAGCGTTGTTGGCCCCAACAATGTCATTGTTATGGCCTTTGTCATCTCAATTAGCAGGCTGGTGCTAAAACACAGAGCTCCAAATGGTGGCATCAGTGTTAACCCGGGACGCAACACAGTGCCCATAAAATCAGGCACTTATGCCGAGTGCTGACCACACTGTTTGTCTCTCATTACCTTCAGGCAGCAAAACGGGGCCCAGAGGTAACTCTAATGACCCTCTGTTTCACAAAGATTCTGCACAACACTCTGCTGCTGGGGGATGGAAGTATGAAATGAAGTGTCTGCTTTATTTTTTTGCACACAAGCTGAGCTTGTGAATACAGTGTTTTCCACAAGTATGAAATGTCATGTTCAAATAAATCTGAAAAAATAATCTGTTCCATAACTAACTCATGTCTAAAAATGTTATGTTTAATCTGGGGGTCCTCGTTTGATTAAATGACAATAATATTTTTAACCTCCCCATTAATTCAGTAGGGGGAAAAAGATTATGTTAATAAATAAACTTTTAACACAATCACAAGGGCTACAATTACTAGCACCCCTACCAGTAACTATGAAATAAATTTAATTAAACCATTTTTAAATACAATTAATCATAATGTTAAGCCATCTTAAATGTGTGTTTTGTGCCTTTTCATTTCACTAAAATATAGATATCACATGACACAGCAACCCATTTCTCTTGGCTGCTCTTCAAAATGGGAAAAACAAGAAATAAAGTAATTCAAGGACAGATGGACAAGTATACCTGTACAGTCAGAGCATTAATTCAAAGAATTAAAATCCACTTTGGACAATGACACAAGTTAATCTTGGTACAACACATTGTGAGGAGGAAGCTAAGAGAGGAACTATTTATTTTTGAGCAGTTGTACACAACTTTTAACGGCTCTTCCGACAGAAAGTTATTTTATCATTAAATGTGTACGTTTAAGTCATGCCAAAGAGTGGATGATTAAATTAGGCCCGTTTTAAGGTCAATGTATTTCTTAATCAGTTGTCTTTTTCAGCTATTCTTGGGACAAGGACTCCTCCAACTCTTTTGTAATTGGTCCTCTTAACTGTTTCCACCGTCTGCCCTCATACATTTGTGGTTTATTGTTTCCTGCACTTTCAGCCCAGGCAGAGCACATAATGCTGTGCATGTTTAACAGTCATTTCCATAAGTAAGTGCAATTTCTGTACAGTTTGTTCCTGTGTAATGAAGTGAAATCTTGTTTGTATTCCCCCTTTATTTCACAAGGAAACCCACTCAAGCAGCTAGGAGGGAATTAAAGCAGCTAAAAATTAAAAAGCGGCACTATCTTTAACTGAATGTCACACTATTAGGAAATAAAATCAATTATTTGTATACTAAGTAGTTCTGTTTTTGTTATTTCATATTTTGCATTTTTTCTTCTTCTCCTCATTGTTAACATTTGAGTCTATAAGTGACCTTAACAAGAAAAAATGCAAATGACGTGCGAAAGAAAATGGCTAACATTTATTTATCCTCGCTGTTCTCTTGTCTTGTTGGTGTCATTAGAACAGTTCGCTGCGTCCCATTCTCTCCCATTATCTCTGCTATCAACGCAGCACAGCAAGATTCCAGCAGGGCTATAAATACTTCCCCTGGACCACATACGGCTAGCACATCATCTCCCAGACACAGCTTAATGATGGAAAAAAAATCTAATGTGTTTTTGCTCTCTTTCTTCAACACATTCTCACAACACCATGAAAAAAAGTCAGACGGCTTGCAGAAGTTACACATACATTTAGCTATAAAATAAGAAAGAAAGGAAGAAAGAGAGAGAGAAAGGAAAAATACATCTGCTCCTAAGTGTCGGCAACGTCTAAGAAGGTGTGAGAGGAATGATAGATGTCTGTCTTGATCATCCAGCAGCGCAGGTTTTTGTCGATTGCATCAGGGTCACTGACTGGCTTGGCAAAGCCATTAGAGCGAGAATGCAAAAAGGACACTTTATCTGAATTCATTATAAATGGATCTATATCTTATGTTTAGGGCCAAGGACACGATTTGTATCACAATGCAAATATCTATCATTAAATGTTGACAGTTCATTTTTCCCTGGCAAAGAAAGAAAAATGTTTTCCGTGCAGCTCTCTTTCTGTGCTGTTCCTTTTCTGATGAAGGGCCACCGAGTAGTTGAAGCAGATTTGTTGTTTAAATTGAATGGTTTGTCATAATTTCATTGTTGGTGGGGGCGGGGGTTTACCCGGTTTAATGATTTGCATGTATTGTAACATTACAGGTAAATAGTATGATAGATAGTTCATGTATAACTAATAAACAGAAAATCAACAATATGTATTTCTGTTGTTTTTTTAGAGGGTGAAACAACAAAGTAAACTTTTTCAAACCAACAGCAAGTTGTAAGGTCTATAAACCTTTTCTCTAAGTATTTTCTCGGTATGGATGAGAACGGATAAAGTACTGAGAATATTTGGATGCCCAGTCTTTATTGAGAGCACCCTAGCGCTAACCCAGAAATTATATAGAAATGGGCAATGACTTCAAATATTAGGGCTAAAGGAACGGCTAGTTTAAACCAGTTGTTTTTCTGTGTTAAAGCAATACCAGCATAAAGGAAGATAAGAATGGCACCAACAGTACAAAGTTTTATACTCATAATGCTGCTTACTCGGTTAGTAAGCTTCCATCCATCCATCCTAGCGTAATATAAAAAAAAATTGAAATTAAAAAAATTATCACTATAGACATATAACTACATAATGACCCTTTTTATTTATAAAAAAAGAACACAAATGACTAAGAATTCTAGACATTGGCATCTGGGGAATAACGTAATAATATTAAAAAAAAACTTATATATAAGCTAAATAAGTTTTATCACTCTCCAAACTGTCCTTAAAACAAACTCACATCCTAATTTTCCAGAGCGGTGCTCAATGCATGGGGTTGAGTCGCTGTGCAAATGTCAGTCAAAGAGCAAAAAGAGCATCCCATTGTGCTGCTATCTAAATAATGGCCATAAAGCATAGCTAACTGTGTCCTCTGAAACGTGCTCAGGTGGAAAGAACCAGACAAATAAGAGACAGCCACTGCAGTGCTGCATGACACAGAGGACAAAGTGAGGGCCTCATTTCCTCCTCCTAATCAGTGTTTACATCCATCCCACTGCTTGTGGTGGTGACTGGGGATAGTGTGTTTCCATCAGCAATAGTAACCTAGCAGGACTGCAGTCATGGCTAATTCTGATGAAAACAGACATGCTCCATCCATCTCTTTCTTCCTACTTTTTTTATTTCCCTTATGCCCCCCTTATCTCACCTCCCTCTTTGAATCTCTTTAATGTAGGTCGAGAAAATTACAACTAATTAGGGATGTAAATGGTGCCTTCTAACTCACTAACACACTAAATTGTCTCTTACCTCAGCAGAAAAAAAATGTGTCATAGGAGTCAATGTCAACTTTTACTGGTGTGGGGTTATTAGCATTTTTGCATGCATCAGTACTGGGGATGTGTAGCGCCTACAGAGCCGAGGCATAAGCTGCATTGCAGGAAATAAGTAGAGCTCTTTTAACCCTGCAATGCAAGATCAAGTTTTTGAGCAAATATGTGCTATAAAAGGCACAAAGAGGCACAGCAGGAAAAGTCTACATACAACCTCATGAGTCTTAAGGCTTTCAGATTTCCTTAAACATGTGAGTTTTAAAAGGTTTTGTTTGAGTTGCAGAAAGTGCTACTTCGTTAGTTTTGAGATTACGTCCCCGCTGTATATTTCAGAGTCAGAAAATTTACCAATGTTCAGAGTATAAAGATTAAATAAATTTGTCTTCCCATTTGTGTTTTAAAGCAGGCATATGATTTCAAAACTCAAAACAAGCCACTTGAGATTCTACATGACCCATTTGAGCCCCTCTAAATGGTAATGGCCGGCAGTCCGGGACTTTGCATTATTTCCAATAGTTCCTGTCTATAGTTATTCACTTAATAAAATGTGTTCGTTTGCTTACCAGCTTTTCATAACTTGTTATATTTTGGGTGGAAATGTTGCATAAGCTCATCTGGCTTTCTGCCTTTTGTGCATTTTTTGTCCTAAATAGATATACTAAAACAAACAAAGTTGAGTGGAGTCATGTGTCTGGCTACAGGTCTGAAGCATGACCATAATCATTGAACATATGAATGCAGCTCAATGGGAACAGCAGGAGATCAGACCTTGCATTCTAGCTGAGCACATTAAATATCTTTGTCCCCATTCTAATGGTTAAGGCCAAGATCTGAGTTCTGGCCGACAAAAGGGGCATAAGTGAAGTAGGTACAACAGTAGGTACCAACCTGTAGAGTTTGGAGCAACCTGAAAATCAGAGATGAGAATAATTAGACCTATGTAGAGTCTTTTAGTTTCCAATAAGCATAATTTCAACATTAAACACCATTTAAGCTTATCTCAAATGCACGATCAACATGTAACAACTCCTGAATTCTGAAAAAAAAATAAATAGATGAATAAAATACTTTGACCACATAAAGGCCCATCGATTGTGCTTGGCTGGTCATTGATTGACCGCCCAGGATGGGGATCTCATCATTCTCTCAGCTGTTCCTACGTTTCATGCAGCTCAATCCATTTACATTTAAGCACAGCGCAGCTCGGCCTAATTATTTCCACAGCTCCATTAGTCTACATTGTGGTCAATTCATTCATCACCTTGGATTTTAGTTAAAAGCCCGTTTTTCTGAACTTAACACTGCTTTCTGGCTTTTACCGTTTGCTTCTTTAAGATTAGATATTTTTGAGTTAACTAATGAAAAGAGTGACATCAGAGCAGTTGTAACTTTTAGATACTAAATGATAAGATACATATTTTTCACATACATGCAAACATGCAAAACAGATAAGGGAAAGGAGTGTAATAATTTGAAGCACAGGAAGGGATAGTAATGATCCCTGCACTGAGTGACTTGGCTCACCCACTAGCATACTGGCTTGCATGGTCCATTGGCTGCAAACTTGCTGAGGTCTAATTCTCATATTACGGCTCAAAAATGGCAGGCAACCAGGAGACTAATTAATTCTCAAACGTGATTAGACACAATCATGTTTGAGTTGCCATCCAAATACTTCCCGAGTTATTAGTACGCAAGGAAAGTTTGTGAAAACCTCTGCTGGTGTTGAGAAAACAATAGATCGAAGATGTGTGGACTGTGCTTTACACAAAGATTTCAAGCTGCGAATTTCTTGCTGTTTTAAAGGAGTAAAACTGGAAAGGAGTAGAGAAATAAAAAGTGCAAAACCTCTGGTTTGTGTTTATATCCTCTGTGGTGGACAACTTGTTGGTTGTACAGCACTGTGCAAAACTCATAAGTCTAATGAATCTCAGTCTCTATAAAAACTGAAATCTTAATGTCAATTTAGCTGAATAAACCGATTTTTTTTCCAATAAAAAGAGCACAATAAGTAAAATATGCGAGTTGCACTTCTTGAATGAGTAAAAGTGGCTGAAATCCAAAGAAAGAGTATTCAGAAACTGAAGAAACATTGCTTAAAAAAAAAAAAAAAACTTTCAGAGATTACAATACGGTCTGGCTCCTTGGAATCAACCCACAAAGAAATGAGGCACGATGCTTTTGCACAGGACTGTATCCCACTTGTATTCACTTTACCAGTGCCAGGTTACCACTATTTTACAGCATGTCTGTTGAACAGAAGTGCAATGAGTCGACCTCCCTGGAGAATTTAATGTCTGGTACTGTCTCTGAAAGCGGAAGCCATTTCCAGGCCAAGCTACCCCGGAGTCCCCAGCAGGGAGACATGAGCCAATCTCAGGCCCCGCCACGGTACCCACTGCCCTTTCACTCCCACATCCTTCCCTTTTTATCTGGAATCTATTTCCTTGCTCTCCACCACCCCCACCCCCGAAACCCTCGTAAGGTAACTCCATCTGAAATTTTACATCTCCCCTTCTCTCTTGCTCTCTCTCTCCCCAGTTTCCTTCTCTCATGATGGATGAGCTCCACTCTGGGGTGTCTTAGCCTGTCCATCATGTGGTGCGATTAGGAATTAAAAATTGCAAACGTTTCACAAAAGCCACCCCCATTCTTTTTCTCCTCCAAACCCACCTTTCATCCAACCATCACCACCATTAACACCACATACCCACACAGCCTTACATACTATCCCCTATTCAGATGCACCAAACACCTACATTTATCTAAGTGGGGAGGAAAAAAACATAATTTATTTTGTACTTCCCAGATAATTTAAGTTTTTCTCCCCCTTTCCTTTCTACAGGAATTCTCCATTTCCCTATAAAATGAAAATTCATCTAGAATTACATCTTATGTCATCATTATGTTTATTAAGCGTGGATGATGTATATGAACAGCGCTGGCTTGCCGCTGAGTGCTTAATGATGCATAAGATTAAGCCGAGGCTCTCAGCTGCGCTGTGACTCCCCTCTGGTACCCATACTGCCGAGGCATGCTGGGAGTACAAGCTCCAAACGGCCATCAGGTGAAAGGAACTAACATCTCTCTTTTTGTCTCTCTCTGTGTGTGTTTATATTTTCCGCATGCCTGTGAATGGAGGACTGATTTTCCCATGCATGCGTAAGAACTGAAAAAGAGTGGAGCACTGTCATTGCATCTTATGGCATTTCTCCACCTGCATTACAAATATCTAGCATCTTTTCCAGCTCACCGTGCTCTGATCTTGAGATTTTGCTATCTTTCTGCTTCTCTATCAATTCCTCGGCCGTTTCTCTCCTTTTATCTTCCTCCTTCCCCTTCCCCTGTTTTGCCACAGCAATCTATGACAAAAACATTATCCTTCTGCTGCTAAACAATCCAATAAACCTCTCCACAGGGAGGAAGTTAACCTCTTGTCTGTTCGACTGATGCCTTCCTGACCACGTGACAGCTGCCACAGTAAATTCAAATCATTAGTCTCCCACCCACCCGCCTCCCCCTTCACCCATCAGAGGGGGAAAAAAACTTCTATTAGTAATGGAGACCCCGTAAGAGACCTTCCACAGAGAGCGCTGCCTTCCCCAATTCCCAGTGGAGAAATCCTGCGCAAAAAACTAATTCTACTTTTAATAATCTGTCATCAGGACCAGAGGCAGTCATAAATTATGTGGGGGAGCATGTGCGAGAGGAAGCCACAAGAGGGAAATCGGGATTGGAAAGAAAATCGGAGCCTCAAGTTTTGACAAAACTTTCCAGGGAATAAATAATAACCTACAAACAGGATTGGTTGTTAAGTCACAGCTGAGTGAGTAGTCAAAGCCATTCCAATCAGCCAATGCAGATGAGGAGTTTATAGGTGGAGCTCCATCGTTTGTTTTCCTGCACTCCTCCCTCTTTTTTTTTTCTTTTTTTTTATATGCAAGCCACCTTTTCTCATTCGTGTCTCCTTCAAGCTTATTATATTCAGAGCCTGTTGTCACACCCTGGGCTGGTTTTATCCTTAACTCCTCGAGTGCCAAACCAAAGCCTACTATAGTAGGGATTTTTCTACCAAAGCTGTTTCCGTGCTTCATCAGGCCTGTTGCTAAAACCAGCAATTTAGTTCAGAAGCAATTCTTAAGTTCATACCATTTCAGAGCCAAGTTGATGCCACATCATTACATTGCCATAAATCTCTCTACTTGTAAATGTCTTATCTATTTATCTGTTTTATTTTTGGATCGTAGTTAATGGGAACAGTTTAACTACACAGATCAGATTATTTATCCCTGTGAAAATCTCTCTCTCCTTCCCACCTTGTTCATGCAGGGCCACAGGAAAGCTAATGCCTCTCTGCAGTGGTCATTGTACAAGAAGTACACCCTGGACAGGTCAACAGTCCATCTTAAGCCAACACAGACACACAGGACAAACACGCACATATAAGAGTAATTTAAAGAGGCCAATTAACCTAACAGTCATGTTTTTGGATTGTGGAAGGAAAGCAAAGTACCCAGATGCACGTGGAGAACATGCAAACTACATGCAGAAAGACCCAGGCCGTGGCACGAGTGCTTTAAGGATGAATCACACAACAGACCTGTTTAGTCCATTTTAATTTAACTCAAGTTTGTTTGCCTAGAAAGTCCGGATTACACATTCAGGTGTGAATGCGTAATCAAACTTTGATACATACCAAACAAACAAACTCTGTTCCACCTACAAAACTAAGTCTGTAGGTTTGTGAACCGCACCAGAAGTGAATTCTGGCACAGTTTGATTGCATATGTGAACTCCAAGAGGACAGAAGCACACTCCAAAAGCAAGAAACAGATTATAGTGCAGTGCATTCTGGATTAATACAATCAAATACAACCAAAGACAATAGAGAAATACTACAACTACCAAAAACTGACTACTTTTTGTTTACATCTTGTGAAGAAGAAAGTTGCCCTCAGTGACTTATTAAGTTTTTGTGTTGTTTTCTCCACCACAGGCAAAGGGGTGAACAGTTTTTTTTCCAAAGGGTTTGGATCTTTTGCCACAGTAAAGTGTTAAAGCAAACTGCACCAGTTGAAAATGTAACAAATGTTGCAATTTTGGTCCCCAATCCAACCAAATTTACCAGACTACGATATGTGAAGACACCCTGAATCTTACTGCAAATATGGAGAGACATCTACTTTTAGGACTAATTGAAAAAAACAGGTGCTAAACAAGCTCTAGCACTAAACCAATTTTAGTGCTGGAATTAGTGTGATGACAGAAACTCTCTATGAAGATCCTTTTTGTCTTACAGACTCAAGTCTCTTTTCTGTTTGATGGAAAAAACATCCACTTGCTTGTGATGACAAGTAAACAGAAAGGCACTTCCTCCAGCCAAAAGGAATATGGGCGCTCTAAACCTTTACCGATCGCTTTAACAAAGAAAGTGATCAGGGGAAGCATGGTGAGGGAGGACACATTTGAAACATGTCCGGGGTGCCTCATGAGAAAGTGAGTATAAAACACCATCAGCCACAAGGGTCCGCTCTTTGTTCCCCATGTCAATATCTGTGTAAACTATCGACATGCATCATAATCGTTCCCTTCTATCAAGTGTAGACTAAAGAACAATCTCCATTAGGTGACAGCGCCCCGGCAGGTTGATAAATGCTCCCTGACGAAAGGGAAGGAATTGTGTAAAATAAAGAGGCATGTTCCAACAAGTCTTGTCAAAATGGTATTGATTTAATCATCTGCAGAAATACACATTCTGGATTAGTGTAGCGTGGCAGCGGAGCGGCAGAAGCTGGGATACGCTTTGCAGTTGTTGACGCGGAGACGCTCTCCCTCATTGGCTTCACAGGTGATGAAACACACACTGAGCTGCTCTCTCTCCCTCTTCAATCAGATGTTATTCTGCAAAAAAGTGTCTGAAAATCTCTGCTCTATTTTTATTTAGCAGTGAGAAATGTAACTGAACACAAGTGGGCGAGTCTATATGTACCAGACTGGTGTGACCGGTCGTCTCCTTGGCCTCTCAGCAGAATGCAGGGGCGATAGATAACAAAAGCCCTCCATCATCCAGACACACCAGTGGTGTTCCAGTAGCTGAAGTGAGGTGGCCAGAGGTCTTGGTGTGTTTATTTAACATCAGGGTATTGGAGAGAGTTGCTCAGCTTGGGAGAAATGGATCCCCTCTTTCCTTCACTGTAAACAGAGTGGCAAAACAACTGGAGGTCTCATTGCTCTAAAGTACAAGTTCATCAAGCAGGTGGGTGGGTTCATCGCTGGAGCCTTGCAGGAGCAAGTAGATGCTACACATAACACAATACTGGAAACACAAAATAGTCCAGACTAATTTTCACTCGTAGCACAACGTGCAGTGTTATTTTTCATCAGATTCACCCCGTTTTTAGCTATATCCACTTCCCAGTCAAATCTGAATAGCTTCCCTGTCCCTGCAGAAGAAAAGCATCCCCACAGAATGATGCTGCCGCCATCATTTTTATAATTATTTTGCCGATTCATTTTGCTCCAAACAATCTCGAATGTGCTCAGAAATAAACAGCAACAACACTGGTTATGATGTTAAAGTTTGGACATACATAATGAACCGTGTATTTTGAACTTTGAAAGTGAATTTTTAAACATAATAAATAAACAGTGAAGTGTTGTTCATTATTCTTTAGTCTTTCCTTAATATTTCCGTCCCAAGTAGTCATAATTTAGGCATTTAAAGATGTTTAGTCACTTTGCTGCTTTAGTATTATGAATTCAACTTCAACTTTATTGTCAATTCCTCTTAGATGTCCAGACATACAAGGGAATCGAAATGACGTTGAAATTTGACACTTTACTGGGGCACAGTACCTGGGGTATATCCCATAGTAAAATAGTAAAAAAAATGTCGCTACGACTGTTACAAATTGCTAACCCAATCAGCAGTCTGTAATTTAAATGAAAATCAAGCCTCCACTGCTGTTTTCTTACAATTGTAATCATTTAGGAGGTCAAAAGGGGTGGCATTATTTGTGCACAGTCCATCTGAGCAGTGATGAGGTGAACACAAATAATGTGCATCAACCTACAAAGCAAAGAAGTGCGCCTGCTGCGACTGATGAGGGGGTTGGAGACAATCCCACGGTGACCTGACCTTGACATGTCTGAGTGAAATGGCGGTGTAGGCTAATACCTCATCATATTGAGTTTGACTTTGGGCTCACTGTGGTGGACACCATAAAACAATGGATAGCGCTGTGGACAAACAGCCATAAAAAAGGAAAAGAGTTAACAAGGATGACCAAATCAGCTTTAGTCTGCATAGGGAATATTAAAAATCCTGACCTATGAGATACATAAAACAATTCATTGAGACTGTTACGATGTTTTAGATGTCTGAAAACAAATTCAGACTTTTTTCACCAGCATCATCACACACTTTAGAAAAGTCCAGCAGGTATTATCAATACACTTATTCAAGCCACCCAGTGTAGAGAAAATTGCTTTTATCCAAATCTCTTGCTGTACAATTAATAAAACTTCAAAAAGAAAACTTTTTTCAAATAATTTTTTAGCTATTATTGCATGACTTGTCCACAGGATAACCATGACATGAGACAGAGGCCTGGTTCTCCTTAGTTCTCTTCAAAATTGGTAAACATGGCATTTATAAATTAAGAAAAAATTTCATAAATTAGGAAATAGCTAAAAGGAAAGTGCTTCTTACCTAAACTTGCCCATATCAACAATCAGAGAGATAACAAAAAAAAAATCTGGATCTGTAACAAATTATACAGAATTGGCCAAGTCCACTTTCCATCAGTGAGTAAAACAAATCTTCAAATCTCAGCTTTAGAGAAGTGCTGAAAATTGTTCGGTATCAAGCTATTTTTAGAGCTTTTTAAACATTTCACCAAGGGTGCCTAAAGGTAGAGTAGACAGCTTATTTTTCACCTCATATCCATTTTTACAGTGAAAACCTTTTTTTGTCAATGTCAAAAAATATGATTAAAAAAAGCAAAACTAAAGCTAATGATGGAAACACTCTTATCTGTCAGATAAAGTGCTATTGTTGCGCCATGCAATCTTAGACAACCACTCCATAAAATGTCTACAGTACGAAAAAACAGTCTACCTTTCTAAAATCAGGACATAACTCATCATATCAAGGCAAGAGCTGAGCTCCAGACATTATTCAGTCCAGGAGGACAACTGCAGAGGTGTGGGAGACACCTCGTGTGAGCACAGGACCTTTATATATTACCGCCTGCTCCAAAGTAAGGACACAGAGAATGAAGATGACTGCCCTGTCACTGGAAAAAAACAGATGAACCAGCCAGACTTGACTGAACTGTTCACCTACTGCATCCACGGCCTCATATAACAAACCGCAGGCCGAGCAACATCTTTTCAAATATAATTTTGATCAGTAGGGGTTTTGGTGCAGGTGTTCAGCTGTGTCTACTCTCACAAAGTCTGTCCAATAGAATACAGGGATAACATGCTTGGTTTCTACTTTTAGGGTGTTTTAAGGTAACAATGGTAAACGGAGTTTCTATGCATTATGTAATACAATGAATTTGAATTCAGTGTAAAATGATTGTTCTTCCCTTTATATTTTGTATGGTGAAATGTCTCACACTCTTGTCCTTGTGGCTGATTTCCCGCAGCTTTTAGATATGCATCTGTGCCATCACACCTGATTCAAATATTTAGGGTGCTAGCTTGACTCTGTATTCTTTGAAGACATGCTGAGTAGGAAATTTGATTCAGGTGTGTTGGACCACAGATGCATCTAAATGTTGCAGGGCTCAAAGATCCTGCAACTTTGTCACATCCTTCTTTTTTTCCCCAGCCAGATTTAAACATCCCATCTAGGAATAAAGCTCAAACTGAAATATGCTTATCCTCAAGTGGTCAAGTAAGTATTGAAAAGATTAATCAAACAATAAGGCCTGTTTATTTCCCCTGTCAGTCATTCCAAGCATTTGATATGAGGAATACATCTGCATTACATAGCAGGTGATAAAGTAGCAGTTATTTGGTCATTGTTGTGCTATTTGAGTATGATATGGGCACATTCTGCAGCACAAGTACATCTAAGTTGTGAGGTGGGTATAAACTTTCATCTAAAATAAATAACTACTACATCAATATAATGTGCATATTTCAAAATCTGATTCAAATAATTTACTCAAAACCTTGCATTCTGTCTAACATTTAGTCTGAGACAGGTAAAGTAGATCATTTATGATTTAAAGCTGCATCAAAATGAGTTGATACTCATATTAAACTGGATAAAAGACAAATGCATCACTTAGAGATATCCATTCATCTCACTGTTAAGGCAATTTTAATCTTTATGTCAATAATGAAGATGTGTGTAGTATCAAGTAGTCAAGGTAATTAATAGGAATGTCACCAACATTGTATTAATAGCATCTTGCATGGCATCAATTTAGTGTAAATTGTCGTTTTGACAAGGCACTTTAATTAAAACTATCAAACCAGAATTAAAAGGAGCGTGGTGGTAATTTGGGGAGACTATCAAATAATGTTACCATCTGGTATTTTTGCATGTCTTATCCTTGCTAATTATAAGTGATGCTCAAAAGGTTAGAGGCATCTTGGTGATCACCAGTGCAATAACCACAGGTCAGAAGAAATAGGCAAGGCACTGTCTCATGATCCATGCAATCTTAACGCAAAAAACACAGTTCCATGCAAAAGTATTCAAATCTCTTGAACCTTTTCCCCATTCTGTCACACCACCACAACCAGAAACTTCCATGAATGTTATTGGGATTTTCTATGACATAACCACTACAGCAAAGTGGACAATTAGGAAGTGGGGAATGACACATGGTTTCCTAAATTTCTACAATCTGAAAGAATTTGAATTCAGCTCACATGAGCCAATACATTATGTAGAACCACATTTTGCTTAAATCTTTAAGCTGTGGGCCCCTATTGTTGGTAGGGATATGTGTTTAAGTTATTCTTCTACACAGAACTACCAGATAATTCTTACTGAGAGGAAATTGCAAACTATTTAACTTTATTCAATAGTCAAGTGACTTCTGACGAAACTCTGGAACAGTACCACTCATGATGGAGTAGGTCTGCCACGTTACTTCTGATTTGATATTTTTATAGACTTTTTTTCAGCATTTTTTTTCTTTAGGTTGAGGCATTGTGTGTTTGGGCAATTATTGTCTCAGGTTTTGGATGAAGCGAAGTAGCAGTACTTGGCAACAACTGATGCTGTCATCCATGACGTTACTATGAAATATCATCTCTGCGACAAGCGTTTTTATTATTCCAGTTGACATAGAGGGATCTGAATTTAACAAACTAGCAGATTACTGTATTTTAAAATGTCATTAAATTTTTTGTCTTTACTTCTTAATGCTTTCAAGCGGATTCCAAAAATATTTTAATACGTAGGACAGTTTAGCACTTAAGAACTGTAATTGTAATATCTTCAAGAAGTTTAAGCTGCTAAAACCTCAAAAAGCAAGAAAAAAAGATGCTTCACATAGAATGATGTCATTTTATGCATAAAATGATTTTTCTGAAAAAAAATTGCTAAAATAAATATTGTTATCATCAGTTCACATTATCAAGTCCCATTTATTTCTCCGACTACACTGAATGATCAATACATGAATCAGGTGGGAGAATGTCTGCATGAGTAAATGGATGGGTGCAGCGGATGTTTGCAACAGATGAGAGAGTGAACAGCCTGACCTCTTTGCTGACTTGTGTTTTCAGTCAGTCTTCCTGGTTACTATGCGTCATGGTTTGTTTCACTTGACGTGCAATTATTTTTCCCATTAAATACACAACATGTATTTCACTTAGTTCTTTTCTGAATGAATTTTCAATCAAAGGCCATTACACTCTTCAGACAGAGAAAGTTTAGAAAAATAACAAGGCGCAATGGGAAAGAAAATAATGCTCTGTCAAACGGAGATGGAAAACACAAAAATAATCATTTACAAGAAGCAGGTGATGCATATGTTAAAGTGTCAAGACGCAGCAGAGAAATTAATAGCTTTCTGCCATAAGCATTCTCTGATAAATATGATTACATTTGCATACTTCATTTTGCTCTTGATCTGCTGTCTTGGTGACTCTCAATGTTCTTCTGCACGTTCCAAAAAAGAAAAAAAAAAAAAAATCATTACGATGCAACAAAACAAGCATTATGGATCTCGTCAAGAATTTTTCTATATCAAATGAAAAACTACGATAACATATCAGTAAGTGCTCATACTTTAATTGTGAATAGGGGCAAAACTATGATAGACTACGATACATTTAACTTACACATGCAGCATTTAATTATCTGAACTACATCTGCAATGTAAACAACTGCAGTCTGAATAATGTGCGAATCAATGATTAGAGGAGAGAGTTGTGGGGTCAGTTTTCTAGGAAGTGTTTTATGCCTCATTAACTTATCAATAAAACCATCTGACACTGTCCGCCATCCGGCCTGATGAGGAAGGCTGTCCATTCCTGGTGTGATAGTCTCGCATTTGTCCAACATCTTGACCTCAGCAAAAGAATCAACTTCTGAAAAACATTGATAATGGAGGGCCGTCTTTTCATTATAAATACTCAGTGTGTTTGTACTAACACAAATTCTGGTTGACCGTACAATGTCTTGCAACAGTATCCATACCCTTTGAAAGTTTTCAATCAGACTTCAAAGTCTTGAAATTGCATGCGATAGACCAACATAATGTTGTACATATTTGTAAGGAGGGAGGAAAAAGATCTCAAGTGGATTTATGTCTAAACTCTGAAGTTTTTTATGTGAATGGAAAAGTCTTGGTAAATAATCTATTTTCAAATCATGAACTGCATTGTTTGGAGACCTTCAAAGATGATATGCTAAACCATTTACAATTTTCCTTCCATTTCAGAAGTATATACTACTTTTTGTTGGCTGTTCACACATCTCAGTAAAACACATTCAAGTTTGTCTGTTGTCACGTGACATTAAAAAAAATTAATTAGTATCAATACTTTTACGAGACACTGTATAAATCACCTTTGAACTGCCATGATCTAAATCTAGTGGAGGTTTTCTGTCACCATGGGGATGCCTAATAAAGGTATTTATTAGGTCGTATTTATGCAATAGGTCGCTGAACATACATACACACAAATGCAAACGAACACTCATTTAAAAAATGTGCAGAAATTTTTGCATACATAGTGGTCTTTTGAAGACACATTTTAAAATAAAGTAACTTGTTCTTCATCCCCTATAAATAATTTTCCAAAACTGCTTCATAACATATGATTCTTTTTTCCTACAAATTGGATTTGACACATATTTATTCTCTTCGTTAGGTGAATCTCTAGGTGACAGTATTTGCACTTTTCCCCTGCTGTTTTCCAGTTCAAGATTCCAATTAACCTGTGCAAAGCGTGACGCCAATCACAGGACGCTGTATCGACAGCCGGCATAAAAAGAATAATGCTGTAAGGAGGATGTAGCTTACTGTGGCGGTGGCGCTGGTGGGTGGGGGTGGGTACTCCTCCCTCACTGGTGACAGAGAAGTTAGCGCCACTCATTTATCAAGTCCTCTCTGGCCACCGAGGGGCTGGCGACTCCCAGGGCCGCCTGCTGCTTGGGGGGCCGGTGCGCAATATGTGCATTTCAGGCCTCGGGTGGGCTGGCGAAAACTGCTGATGTGCTCAGTGCTGCTAAGTTTGATGGATTTGTTGTTGTCATTTGCTTTGGTCGTGTTCCCCGTAACAAAACAAAGAGAATCATTAACTCTTTTGTGCCACATGGAACTCTTATGGGTTGGGGATAATGCAGTACGAGATGGTGTACAGATGGGGTCAGCTGGAGTGTCCTGCTGCCGAAAGCCTTCCAGAATGGGGCGTTGAACATGCATGGACGATCCTCCATAGAGGGGCTGATTACAGAATGATTTAGTGGCCACCGATATCCCCTTTCTTTTTCAAGCCCCCGATCAGTGAGCTCATTTCAGCCACAAGAGTAAAACTGGCAGCGCTCTCCACTTATATTTATAGCCATTTGGTTTACCACCTTGTGTGACGTTCTGGCCAGGCTCACGTCCCAGCTATTAATGTGCATCACCGTTGGAGGCTTGTAGTTTCTACTGAGGCTGGCTGGCACAGGTTTCCCTCACTATAAAAGTAGACAATTAACTACACTGCTTGAACCAAACTGAAAACTTTACATTTATAAAATTATTTAAAGACAATTATACTGAACAGCTAAATTAGTTAAAAAAATATATACACCGAGGAGGCGTGAATATCTCATGTTTCTTTTAAGATTGTTTTGTCCTAAAAGGCAACCCTTAAAAGAACACCACTTAGATGCAAAATTTAATGTCCAGTAATGCATCAAATTGACTATAGTTAAACAAGACTTTTGAAAATTGATTGCAGATGAACACAACAAATTTCTGAGAATCCACCCTTTATAAGTATCAAGTATTATGTATATAAAAGCTATAAAACATACTAATTTTACGGATTGTGTCCTCTTGATTTCAATCTTTGCTGTGGTTGTCAGGTTTTGTAGATTTCCTGACCCTTTAGTGGTTAAACAATCCTCGGCACCTACAGGCTTCATTTATCACAGTTCCAGTTATTTAAACTTTTTATTTGTTGTTTTAAATGTAGATATTGGCATGCTTAGGTGGGTTTATTGGTAAGACTTCTTTGACTCATGATGACCAGCAAACTGTATACAAGTGTTCTTTGGTATTTCTCAACTTGAATAGGCCTCTATCTTCTGGACATTGTCAGTGGTGCCAATAAGTGTGGCATGAGCAATTTTATTAAATACAATTATTTCTTAACAGAAGTGTTTGTCCCCTCTGAATGTATGTACTCATTAGAGGTTTCTGATATGAACAATGGGGCTCTTTGCCCAGGGCGCCCTTATGTGGAGGGCAGCACTGAGGTGGAAAAAGTAAATTGCCAGATATGCCCAAACAACTTTGTTTAGCTATTTTATTTGATTTTTTTTTGCTTCTTCTAGTCAGCTTTGAGAGAAAGCTGACTAGAAGCTGACTGAACTGTACACAGAGTAAATAGATTCGGTAATCAAACTGAAGATTATGTCTAATCTGCATTTTATGATTCACTGAGTGGATAATACTATGCTAGGAAACATAAAAAAAACACAAGAGGAAAGCAGAAAGAACATACATAATACACACATATATTATTTTTCAAATTTTTACTAGGCTTACCAATAATTTTGAAGGGTATAGTAACTTTTGCAGTATAAAATATCATTTTTAGGTGTTTGACGCTTGTCTCTGATTTTCGAAAAGAAGACTTATTTCCTCAAGGGAGAATTGAAGATAAAGACAAATCCTCTTATTTTTCTCTGTCAAGTCATCACAGGCCGAGACGAAATACAAATTGAGATAGCAGTAACGGGCCACGGCAGTTTGCCGTTGACTGTGAGGGTTACAGGGGTGATTGAGTATGTGTTTGACTGCCCGAGGCCGAGGGCTAACACTACTGATACAGACAAGGTCGTCTTGGAGAGGGAGTAGCCTCAGCAGATAATCCCACAGTTTCTGACAACTCTGAACACAGACAATGCCATTGAGTATTTTTAAAAATGAAAGAACATTCTTTGGGGAACAACATCATCAGGATCAACAGAAGAATGGGATAGAAGGGCCAACATTTTTTCTCTTTTTAAGCTTAAGTAGAGACTGATATACAGTTTTGATGATTCTGTGTGGAACATAAATACTTAACTTGTGTACACAAGCAGTCATTATCTACTTTGGCATCAAATGAACAAACAAGAATAATGGCTACAATATTTAGCAGGAATATTTTATCAATACTGACCACAGACACAAGCCAACCTGTATGTTTCCTCCTTACTTTCATCAATAACGCAGAGGGGAAGCGTTATTTCCCACATAAAACTAATCTTTCCCTTTTATTGTATTTTAATGAAACCAAACTCGTTCTAAGGTGGTAATTCATTCCATTTGTTATGTTTGGACAACTCATTAACATTATCATTTATTATCATTAAATTGAAATTTTAAGCTTCTTCTCCCTTGAGATGCAGTGCGTTTCTTTTTCTTCATTTTGCATTAAAACAAATGTGGGCCTGCTGATGCATTAGATTAATGTGCTCACTCACTGCCTGCTGCAGAGCTCAATTCTGGCATGAAAAACAAGACTCAGTCTGTGTTTTGAGCCTCACCAAAAGACATTTTTGTTTGGTGGGAACGGGGTTTAAATTAGTGTATTTTACTGTTAGTTTTATGCACTCCTAACACAGTAAATGACTGTCAACACAAGCTAACTTTTAGATTGAATGTGATCTTGCTGAAACACCACATTGTGCATTCCCAGAGATTTTATTTCTGTGCACTAATTTACTGACTAACATAATCATGCACATGTAAGGCATTAGCAGCCTTGATTTCATGTAACATTTGCAAACTCATAATGCTAATGACTTATTTAGACTTCCAGATCAAATTCAAAGTTCTTAATTCTTGCTGAGTTTGCTCCACCACATCAAGCCCGTTGCTAATTACAAAGTTAGCTTTTTCCTGAATAAATAAAGTTGATTAATTAGCGAGTCAGTAGAAGTGAAGATGATGTATGCTGTATAAATCACTGTCATAAAGAACTTACTGAAACGTTTCATTTGCATTGCCTGACTTCTTAATTACATGCGCCCAAACTTTGCAGATTTAATGGAAAATGAATAACGTGAAGGGTGAGAGGTTTCACGGAAAATCTGCCAAGTAAAAAGAGTCAAGATGTTGAAGTCAGGAGGGAATCTAAACAATACGCTTGTTAGCAACCTAAGACATGATTTATAAGACATGTTTAGCAGTTTTAACCACATAAGCTCAATGACTGAATAAATAATTAAATACTTAGAAGCTGTTCCATGCCCTGCAGAAGGGCTGAAAAACAAAAATACAAATCAGAACATTACTTTTTGCCACAGCATCCTCATATGAACATCATGGAGAGGTTTTTGGCCAAAAATATCTAATTTCTTATAACTTCCCTGTGATAATTTTTGTTCTAATATCCCATATGTTGTTCCTATGTTTGTGGCTTCATTCTGCCTTGTCCTAATTTGGATGCAATAAATAATTACAGGGCGAAAGCCAATCTAACATTTTTGGCAAGTATCGTTGACATATGACAAAGACCTTGTAGAAAATTGTATCAAAGGCTTTCTTTAAGTCCAGAAAGACTGGCACCGGAACAATATTAATGCTTTTAAAGTTACAGATGATAGCACATTCACCATACACACTATTCACAATTAAATCCATTTGTCTAATTTAATTTCCACTAAAACCTGTAACCATACTTAAATTTTCAACCTGCATTTTCAGTGTTATAATGAGACAAAGTTACAAAGAAATAAGTCAGATATCTCTAGAGAAATACTCATTACAGCAATTAGTGTCTTGGTCTTCCTTTGCGGCATGTCATCGACAACACCTTCTTCCTATTCAGCAAGATTACAGTACAGTTGATGTTTAGGTGATATATAATCCCTGTGTGAGTGATGTTGTCAATTTGGCACTTACATCCTATTTTGGTGGCCATCTGGGCTCACTAAATCGCCCCCTTGAGAGAAAAGGTTATAGATGATAATTATTCAGAAGTCATTTGGTTTTAGAGGTGTTTAGTGCTTATCTGCGTTGGAGTTAAAATGCTGACAAAATGCCCTTTATATTTTCTTTTCACAAAGTGTTTGGCAATATGAGACACCAATAGACGGTCTCTGAAAGGGTTAACATTTTTACCCAAAAACACTTCCACTATTGAACGTTGTATGGTTAGAAAAGTAGCCATGCAAGACATAAAATAAATTATGATCAATTTCTTCTTTTAATGGGGTTGCTACGGGGGTTGGGCTGAGTGTTCACTTCTCTTTCCTTACAGATTACATGTGATGTGTTTGACAAATGTTAAGACTTATATGGGTTACCCAACATGCTGTTTCTGTGCAAGTCACTCACTTATTGCTGAGGCACTCTGTCAAATTGATTATCCAGTCAACTAATTCCCAGTCTATGTCTAGCTAAAGTATGATGGAGTCATTGTGTCCCATGAGTGCAATTCTCATTTGGGAGTCTGTCTGTGTGAGTAAGTATTTATGTGAAAGAGGCTAACTAATCAGCAAAGTGGGCCAAAAACCGAATATTGGGTAATCTAGGGCTTTTGTGGACACGCTTTGTAGCTCATCACAGCCAAATTAGAGGATAGCATTTTATAGAAGAATACCATAAAGCAGAATGGCAATTTAGAGGTTGTTACATGACTACATTCAGCTAATAATATAAAGTAGTTTGCTCTCCCACAAGAACCTAGTTGGAGAAAGATTATACATATTTTTTAACATATGCACTCAAAAAAACACATTTTAAAAAAGGCCAATTCAAATGAATATATTTGGGATTTTGTTTCTCTTTTTTTTACTTAACTAGAACAACTTTTGACCCATATTTCTTTTTGGCGCTATTGCAGCTGTTGGTGAAGTTATATTTAATGGTAGGAGATAGAGTGGATATTTTAACCAAAAAACCTACACTGAACATTACAATTGTGTTTTTTCAACATATACAGTGATTTTTTTTTAATTTTCTGTCAGCTTATCTGTAAAATGCTGAATTTTTTATTTATATATTTTGGGTGTCTTTGCACAAGCAGTCTTATATTTAAAAAAATAAATAAAATGCTATTCTTTTTGAGTAAGTGAAGTTTAGAACGGTGCCCTCAGGGGACACGTGGGATTTATTTATTTATTTACTTTTTGGGTTAACTCACAAAGCTTTTGTATTCTAATACATTAAATTTTGCGTTCCCTCACCATAAGTCAGTTTATGTAGCGTCTTGAATACTGTGACAAACTTATGTGCAAAACACCAGCGATAAACAAGTCAAACATGGGCTTCCCATTCCTACTCTAAAACATAAACATGTCAAAAGAAAAGAAAGAAAAATGTGCATTAAAATGATTTGGACTATTTTTGAGTTATCTTTTAGTATTAGTTGTGTCAGTTTGTCCGAATGGTTAATAAAGGACTGTTTTTGTGTGCAGAGTTAAGAGTTAACAATGTATAAACTTGTTTTCATTAAAAATCTTTAAGGGTGTTTATTTTTCATGCATTAAAATTAAACGTTTGTGTTTTTCTTAAGAACAGAGTGGGGTTGTTTTGCTGCAAAACCTTATCTTCATGATCACCAAAGCAGTGTTTTCATGTTTAATGTAATAGAAGAAGTTCTTAGTTTACTTTAATTTACAATTTTGTTGTTTTGCTTGATCACCAACCTTGCAGACTTTATGTTCAGCAGGTCAGTTCGGAGCCCACGAAGAGCACAGCTCAATGCCAGTTGGTCACACAACAACACCTTCTTTATTTCCTGTTGGTGCAGAAAATATCTTTATTATGGTATCCCGTGTGTCTTTGGCCAGGCAGAGTCCTCAGAGAGGAGAGCAGCGGGTGAAAGGGGTCATGTAGAACCAGACAGAGACACCGGCGTGACACTGTGACATGTTCAGATTCCCTCCAGTGAGCTGTGCCGTGCACGACAACATGAAACAAGAAAATGAGCCACAAACCTTTTTCTGACCCGGCAGCCACTCAAACATCTTCCCACACATGCTCAACACAGAAAAATATATAGATCAATAATTTTGTTTGTAATACAACTGTTCTTTCATCTTTTTATTAAGAGATTTTGACAGGACAGTTGGAAATATGATTTTATGTGTTTTTAGGGGGTGGCTGAACTGAAATAAGCATTTCCTTAGCCGAATGTTCATCTTGTTTAGTGTAGAGAGCTGACAAGACTCCACTGAAAGGAAATTATACGTCCTCCACTGGGTCTTCTCTCTAAATGAGAACTATTGCCCCTATTAGATGAAGGTTAATAGTCATTTGGTGAAAAACACAGCTGATTTTCAATTGGATAGAGAAGAGAAACTCCACCAAGCAAAACCTACATTTGTTGTGTGTTTTACAAGACCCCTAAATATTCTAGCTCACCCCAAACATTTAAATTTTTTTTCATGTAACAAAAGATTTGTTGTTATTTTTTTGTAGTTTTTCTGTGCCCAGAAGGCAAGAATCAATGACATTTGAAATAATTGTTGTTACAGGGGTAATCTCTAGAGGGAGAAGGGGGCAAAACTGTAGAGAAGATTTGAGTAAATTACTGTGTCAGCTTCTATTTATTTGCGACCGGATTGCCATAGGCAGCACTTCAAGATAGCCATTAGGAGTCAGGGCAATAAAGACAGAGCATGTAGCCATTGTCGAAAAGTTAGCGTGTAATGCAGCAAGTTATCATCAAAGCGCTCCCCGTGGAGAGCGCGGGGCGCACACTGGGGAGAATACATGTGAGGAGAACCAATTATAGCTCCTCAAATCTCTCTTTCTCAGAGGGAGAGGTCATAAATAGATTGCTACAGTTGTGTACCCTCACTGTATATCTCTCCATATGGCGGCTCTTCTCTGTGTGCATCATTAAAGGTACCAACCACCCTTAAACAGAGCACACATCCTATAGGTTTACGGAGTACAAAAAAGTGCTTAAAGCATTAAAATAAAGTTTAAAAGATTTGAAGGGTTTTGTTGTAATGGAAACTTTGTATTCTTTTTAGGAGCATCTCCTTTCAAATGGTAAATATATGGAAAAAAAATAAGCTGTAAATGAATTCATATTTTATTGTAGAAATGCAATCTTTCACTGAACATAAACATCCAAACTTTAACATGAGTCTCTATAAGGCGGGAAAAAAAATTTGACAGTAAGAAGTCACTGTTTTTATTTTACAAAATTATATGTCACAATTAGAGGCACCCCTAACAATTCCAATACAATTTAATTGAAGCATTTCCAGTATTAAATTTTACCATTTTAAGTTGATCCATATGTCAACCTAGACAACTAGAATTAGACTAATAAATACACTACAACTTCCCAGTTGTCCAGGTGTTTAAGGAATTTAGAATATGAAATAAATATATATCTACTGGGCAACAAAGCCAGAAAGTTGTGTACTCTATTGGACTAATCACCAGAGCCAATTTTATTATGACTGCAGTATACAAATTACCAGAACCTCAATCCAAAATTTACTACTGAATGCAGTATCTCACTGACCACAATTGACAGCATTTGCAAAGTGGGATTTTTAAAACTTCAGTTGGACTGAGTTTTAAACTTTGACTAGGCCATTCTAACAAATCCACATCGTTTGGTATCAACAATTCCAGTACAACTGTAGGACAACCCCAGTCTGTGTGACTGGGGTCTTGTTTTTTATTTGATCAAACTTTGGAACATCATATTGCGTGTATTTTAATCTTCAGACAAATTTGTGCACTAGCGTTTGATAAATATCATAAACATGGTAAAATATTACATGTAAGTGAAACATTACATGCAGGGAAGCTTTTAAAAAATGCATTTAAGACCTTGGGCATTTAAAAAATTTGAAATCACTTTTCTTAACAGTTCTCTGTTAATATGACAGTTGTAGCAGCTTGTTATCTAAGTAATCACTCTGAATATTCATTATGTCAAAGCAATGTGCTCTATTTCAAGCATACAGTCTCAGAACATAACTACGTCCCTTGGGATATGCTGATTAAAATGCAAATTTTACTACCAATGCAAAAGTACACAGTTTGCTGCAAATTAAATCACATGAAGCTGCTTCAAATAACAGACAAGCATGAAGAAGTTAATCCTTTCCCTCAGTGAAAATGGCCTGTTTAGCTGTAGTTTTGAGGATATTAGCAGGAATAATGGTAAAACAATGAATATGTAAGAAAGTCTTAATCTGCAGGAAAGGACACCATTTTAATCCCCAGCCACTCAAATGTGGTACGATAACCAGCGGAGGCAGTGACTTTTAAATCCGGGACTTAAGAGAGGAGGAGGGAAGGATCAAATAATGAACAGGAAGTGGAGATGAAAAGGGAGCCTGCATTAATTAGATGACGGCGAAGGGCTGCAGCAGCAAAGACAAGGCAGGGAGAGAGGGGATTGAAACTGTTTGTAGGGTCTGCCAAACAAATGGTGCAGGTCCCTGCGGGAAAGAGATTATTATGGGCTCTGTGTCTGTCAAACATCTGAACACAATACAAAAAAGGGAAGGGGAGGTGGGGATGGCGGGGGCCCCCAAGGCAGTGCCGCGGCCTCAGAGGGCCCACGAGGACGCCGGCAGGCTCTCCACAGCAACGCTGGTCCTGCCAAAGAATGTCTGTAATCCTCAGACTGACTGAGGTGATCCTGTGGCTCTCCCCGGAGTTGCAGCAGGCTTCCCCATTGTCAGCAACGCTCAAAGAAGGGAAGGGAGGAGAGGCGGCGAGGCACGGGGGAGGTGGTGTCCTTTCTCAGCCCGGCCTTATGAAAGCTCCCTGCCTTTGTCCAAAAATTACAATTGCTCTTTTCTGATCTTTTGTCGTGTCCTGTTGACAGTGGTTATTGACTAAGCGGTTGGACATGGAAAGGATATGACCCCTTACCCTCCCTTCTTCTTTTTTGTCATTGAGGGCTGAGGCCTTTTCGCTGGGGGGCTGATAACAACAGAGGAAGCAAGTTTGAGGTTTACATGTAGCTTTATTCTTAAAAGGGATTTGATGAGGCTCATGCAGACAAGAAAAACAAGTTAGGGGCGAAGTTTTGGTTCAGCAGAAACTAAAAAGTTGAAGAAAGAAGAGCAAGAAGAAAAAGAACAGACTTCCAGATTTTTTTTCTCCCAGTTTCTCCTCTCAAACAGATGCCAAGGCAGATGGTGGTGAATTAGCAGAAAATGGGCAAAAAAGAAGAAATGAGACAGTATATTACAGGTCCTGGGAGGACAGATGCGAAGAAATAAAGATTAAAGCGGCACCACTTGCAGAGAGGAGGAAAATTTCACCCAGGGGTTGTGGGAGGTCTAACGTGTCATTTCTGAAACATCATGTACATCTGCATGATTTGCATGACGAGGGACATGTTCTGGGTAGAGTGTTGCAAAAGGACCATCATGGAAGCAGCAGGATGTCACATGGGGCATAGTGGGTGAAAAACACCTGATTGATGTGATGATGCTGCATGGTTTGGATGAGTTTAGTAACAAGGTACCAAACGCAATTCAGTTAAGTTCAGTTTAAGAAGAAATGCATTACTATACAATGTCTTGAAAAAATAATTTAATGTTATAGTTCAAGATAAACCAAAGCACAATTGTGAAGCGAAAGGAAAATGATAAATGCTTTGCTCTTTGTTTTGACAAAGAATTATTCAAGAAAGAATAGTGGGAGCATTGGTTCTGAAATCCCAGAGTCGATTCTCTACACTGTGTTCCAAATTATTATGCGAGTGATATTTTCTCAGATTTTCCTAAACGGTCAATGCAAATAATGGTCAGTACAATTTTCAAGTCAGGAACTATTACGATATAAATAACATTTTACTGAACAAAGCTCCCCATGAGAATAGTATTTTTTTCAAAAATAAAAACTCAAAATCCACTGTTCCAAATTATTATGCACAGCAGATTTTCTAAACATTTTATGGATTATAAAGAAATGCAAACGGTCATTCTTTGAATGTGCAGCGTTAAGTGGTCACATGTACTAAAATCAAACGCTATTTCAGTCAAAAACATCTTAACAGACCAAGTCGTATGTTAACATAGGAATCCTTCTTTGATATCACCTGCGCAATTCTTGCATCCATTGAACTTGTGAGTTTGTGGGTAGTTTCTGCTTGAATTTCTTTGCAGGATGCAGAAAAGTTAGGGTTAGGGAAAACACACTGGGTATAAACGGCAAGCTTGGCCAGTTGGGTACTGGGTAGTGGGCAGGAAGATAGCATGGAGGTCGGGGAGGCTCGGGCTAGATAAGGACGCTTAGGGAGCGGTACAGCATTCAATGAGAGAACCCTTCTCGTCAATTATTGACGCGAAGGGGGTACCCGATACGTCAACATGTGACGCTGAGGGAACCTGCTCAAGCGTCAATATATGACGAGTCGGGAGTGAGAATGTGTTGCCCCACACAAACTAATCAACACAGCTCTCTGAAATTAATTATAGTGATTCAAAGAGCCCTGACACACAATACCATCTATAAATTTAATAGCACAACAAAAAATTGTCTTTATGACACTTTAATACAATTTGCATAATAATTTGGAACACGGTGTAGAACCACTGTTTGCTGCAACTACAGCTGCAAATCTGCGTATTTTTCACACACAGAAAAAAAGAATTCAAGGCGACAGAATCTAAGTTTGATTTAGATCTGGACATTGACTGGGCCATTATAACATAAACATGTTTTTCTAAATGGTACACTTCTGCCTCCATGTCTAATCTCTGTATTTAGCTCTTTCCATCCTCACATCAACTCTGATCAGCTTCCTTTTCCTTGCTTAGAAAAGCGTCCCCACAGCATGATGCAGTCACCACCATGTTTCACATAAAACTTAGCTTCTTAGAGCTTGTTTTCAATCTATCTTGATTTTCTTTTAGCTATCCTTCCATTAAATTTGTCACAAACAGATTGTCCCACCTGAGCTGGAGATCTCTGGTGGTCCCCCAGAGTTACCACTGCCTTTCTGGCTGCTGCTCTGTTTCCTCGCCCATTTAGGTCCATGGTCATGTTTTGGCAGGCTTGCTGTTGTCTTGATTTCTTGCAAGACACAAAGAAGTGAGGCAGAGTAGTCACAAAAAGATATTTATTAATAACACAAGTTCAGAACTTACTTACTCTGATCTTCACAGTCAACAAAGGTCCCAGGTCACACCAACAGGGTAGACCAGGTCTTTCAAAGGATGCAGCCCCTGAATTTGGACACAACCAAGGTTACACTCTTTCCATTTTCAAACAATGAGTTGGACAGCACTCATAAAATGATCAAAACTTTGAATATTGTTTAAAACCTACACCTGCTTAAAGCCTCTCCATTTCTTTATCCCTGAGCAATATGATGTTTTCCTTGGTCTTTGTTAACCAAATCACACACAATTGCTAACAAAGTGATTTATGAATGCAACTGCTTCCACTAGGTTTTATTTTGGAATGTGAATGTAAAGGGGAGCTGAATATAGTTTGCTGGAAGTGTGAGTCCTGCTTAAAATTTAAAGAAAAGAAATACACACTAATTTTACAGAACCCTAGTAATGAAAAGGTGTTATTGTCATATCGTCATCATTTGCACTTTAGAAAACAGTATTATTACTATTCCTTCTTTTTGCCCTCGTGCTGCATTCTATAAATCTATAAATAGAAAGCATTTTCCAGCTATTTCTGCCGAGTGTCCATTAGTTTGAGAGATTGACAGAAATAAAACTAGTGAGAGAGCAGACTGGGTTAAGACTACACAACATTACAACCAGTAATTCTGGCTGCCTATTAGATTTATCTGTTGCAGGCTGAAGGAGAGCACACACTTTGTCTTCAGACATGAAAACAGCATCTCAAGTGTTACAATTCCAGAGGGGGTAAAGTGGAATTGCTGTTTTTACATTTCTGTAGCATTTTTTGCCCATAAGGAATATGGATAACAAATGAAATATTCAGCCACATTGTCTGATTTATCTCTTTTATTATCTGCAAATATCACCCTGGCAATTTAAAGGATAGCTCGCTTTATTCTGGGCCTTTTCGCTGGGGGCCTGACAACCTATCAACGTTATACAGCTTAAACAGGTCAGGATTGCATGAGCATTCCTATGTGAGAGGTTTTGAGCTTGCAGAATTTCTAAATAGAAACCACAAAAAGAGAAGGCAAAAGAAGGAAAAAACAGGAAGCATTTTTATAGGAAGCTACAGAGCTATCTCACTGGCAAAATGATAAATTTGCACAGCGTCTATTTTTCAATTGGAGGAACAGAATCGTATTCATTTTAATTTAAGAGGAAACTTCTCTAAATTTCTCAGGATGTAAATAAATGAACTCTTCTTGAGAAGGTGGCTAAGAGACAGAGGCTGGGGTCTAGCTAAAGTTTTTGAAGCATCCAGTGCTCCATTTTGTCTGGAAGCACTAAAATATAAAGTCTATTTTGCAATTCTACACACAACATATCCTAAATACATTAATATTGAAACACCTTTAAAATTAGGAATTATGTGTTCATACACTACATCAAATTCAATTGATATCAAAATGGTTGAAGGGATAATCAAAACAATGTATTAAAATGGACCAGTTTCTCTGCATGGAAAGAAACTTCTAATTATTTCTACAGTCTAACGCTCAGCTTGGGTCTGAAGTTTGATGGTTTTAACCAAACACCAGTTAGAATGAATCAAATATCCAGGAATTCATTGTCTGCCCACTGGCCCTTGTGGGGACCCTCCACTGGTGCTTGTCCCCACCAGTGGAGGGTGTACAACCTGGACAGGTTGCCAGTTCATCCCATGGCAACACAGAGACACAGAGGACAAGCAACCATGCACACATTCGCACCTCGGGACATTTAGAAAGACCAATAATTCATGTTATTGCATTGTGGGATGAAGTCGGAGTACCCAACTATATTACTGTGGGAATTTCGAATATGGTGTTCATTTCTATTTCTTGAAAAAGTTTGCTATCTGCTTCTAATCACATTGGTGTTTGTTGAGCAGGTTGGCTCCTCGGAGATCTACACTCTGTCTCTGAAGAGATATTGAAAAGAATCTCATTGTATAAAAGGTACCAGTTCAGAGAACAGTTAAAGAGTTCAGAACAGTTACAAAGTGCTGCAATGCCACATATACACTATGTCACAGTGAAGACATAGTATATCACAACTGGGTTTTTCAAAAGATTTGGTGGTCAGTGGAAATGCAAAGAGGCTGACAGTAACACAAAAGGAGCTAAAGGGATTTCTAACAATTGATTGTGTTTTGCATGAAACAAAAATCTTTTGTGTTCTTCATATATATTAGAAACAGAGCAAAAACCTCCCAGAGCTTTGTAAGGGACTGACGAAACTAATCTCAAAAGGTTTTGCCTCACCAAAAGAACACAAGGCCCACAAACATGGTGGAGGGGCCATCATGCTGTGGGGTCATTTTGTTCAGATGGAGTTGTGGTTTTGTCAAGGTAGATATCATTTTTAACAGTTCCAAATACTAGACCACAGATCCTCTCATTTCTGCCAAAAAGAATAAAAAATGAAAATAGATTTTATTGTTTGTTTTATATTTCTGCAATGAGCTTAATTTGTTAAGTAAAACTCCATCATATTAAATGGATATTAATGTCTGATCCCTTGCCTATTTTACTCAAATCTGGTAACTGAGAAAGTCTTAATACTTCAGTGTCTATAGGTTTTTCTTTGATAAAGTTAGAAGAAACATATCATACCACCATATTATTATTTATTTTTTACCACATAAAGAAAGGTGTTGCAATAAACATTTCTGAATGTTCCATTGTTGTTGGCTAGTAAGTGAGACAAATTTTATAGTAACATGTTGCAAAAACAGCACCGTCAGTAAAAACGTATTGCAAACTTGGCTGAGAAGCTCAGGGAGGATTTGCCCTATGACCTTGAAAAAAACCCTCTGCTGCAGGTGTCCCTGTTCCTTCCAGATACTCTGCCACCCCTCCTCCTCTCCGCATTCCCAAACACACTGCTTGGCTAAAGATAGTTATTCCACCTTGAACCGATCTGTATCGCCTCCCCTGAGAGCACAGGTCCCTCCTGTGAAACCTCATACGGTACAGCATTTCTTACTTCCTAAAAGGGGAATGAAATGGCAGGGGAGAATATTCAGCAAGCCTCACTTTAAATCAAGATAAAAGACTGAAATGAAAAATAATAGGAGGAACAAACCCCTGGATAGCCCGGGGCTCCTAATGGAAACACATGGCTGAAGGCTGAGGAGTTGTCAGCAGCCAACAATGTGCCGTTCCTTTCTTGATAATCTGGTCTGCCATGAAATTAGAATAGCAAATACCTCCTGACAAAGATGCATGTTCCTTTTCCTTTGTGAAACCATTAAAGAAGGAGGAAAAAATATCAAGTAGTGACTCTGAATACCACATAACTTCAATTTAAATTTACACCGCTACGCAAAGAGAAGTGATATGCACTCAAAAATTTTAATAACCTATTAAGTTACGACTTCAATTTCATTTTATGAATATTTTCCTAGGGGAGCACAGCCATCACCAGAGAAAGATCGAAATTTAAAAAAGATAAATAGTGCCATTAATCTACAACATTTCTCTTCCATTATCCCTGAAAATGAGGAGTTATTTTTGCTCAGATCCTCACGTAATTAGCTCCTTACACTTGACTCACTAGCCAGAAAATGACCATGTTCAGAAAATTAAAAATTTGTCATTAAGTGGAATTTAACATAATATCATTTATCTTTATATATTCCTCGGATGACAAGAGGCAGTCTTGGATGTTGATCAGGGTTTTGTATTGTAGGACTTGTGACTTTGAAAGGAGCAGGACTGTGTAATCTTACCACGTGAATATCGGAGATTTTAACAGCTTTCACGTGGAAAATTTATCCTACTAATGGCGCTGTCATTTAAAATAGGGAATTGCCATTTGTGCTCAAATGAGAGGGGGACTGAAACACTGTGTTATATTGTTGCACTCTATTATGAAGACAGATGTTAACAACTAGTTATGTGTCCACTTTGGTTTCAAAAAGCGAGCTGTGTACTTACTTTTCATATAAAAAGCTTTCTAAAAAATGATTCTAGTGAAGAGGGACAAAACAGGTCCTACGGATAAAGCACAAAATTTGAATAAAATATACACAAAATATATATTTTTTTCAAATATCTGACTAAACTAACCTGGGTCATGTGAGCACAACAATGTATGTTTTCCTGGTGTTTGCTGAATATTTTTTTATTTTAAACATTGTAATAGGTGGATAGTGTCTTTAAGATCCCTTGTCCTGGAGCAGAACTCAAGTCATTAAATATTTCGCACACATTGCACTCACCTCCACGCCCCATTTTCTTTTGGAGCATGCATTCTCCAACACAGTAGCAAGTCAAGCCCAGTGTTTTCCGGTTAAAACGCCCCTTTGAAAGTTTTGAAAGGAAGCGCGGCAAAGGGAGCGTCAGTGACAGCTTGTTCTGAATCGTCTGACAACTTGCCTGGCTTCAAACAGAAACGCTTCTCTTTGGACCAAGTGTCTTCCCAAACCGTAAGTCATAAAAAACCTGTCTATATCTGCGGCTGCTTGTACAAGTTGCTAAATTGTGTGTTAGCTAGTAGAGCATTGTTGTTTGAAACTCTGTTGTGGATTGCCTGTAAAGTGCGGAGTGGATTTTTGGGATGGATTGGACTGGCGAGGGAAAAAACCTGGACTGGATTATTTTGTTTTGAACTGACGTTAACCGAATAAAACATAAGCTATGACCCTCTTTAAGATAAATAATTGATTATTATTGTATAAGTAGTATTTTTTTTCTCTGTGTGTAAATACAGTTGAGTCTTGTGGGGAAAAATAGTGGCTGTTTGGTTTGTTTCATTTAATGTATAGGGTAATATGCACTTATCTGTTTAAAACCCTCTGGAGTCTGTGGACTCCAGAGGTCATGTAAAAAAAGACTTGTATAGGCGTCCATAGACTCCAGAGGGTTATCATCCTTTGTGCAGGTTTTGTATCCAACAGTAAACAAATATCAACATACCTCTTATTGTCAGGAGAGAGAACTGGTTGGCTTCCCAAAAACTTGATCACACATAATCATCACACTACCACTGTCACCCCTAAACATGGAGTATAGGACATAAGGCTTCCATGACTAAGGTTGGGAAACGCAGGCTATACCAATCCCATTACGAATGCACAATAACTACCCTGGTCCTAAAATTTTACATGTGACGTTTGTCATATACTTAAACTCAAATACACACAACACTGTTTTGCTAATTTTGGCCTTCATTTGTTTTCTTTGCATGTGAAAATGAAATGCAATTTTGGTTCACCTATGACCGGCAATCATAAAATGGCATGTTATCTAAATTCTTAAAGGAACTTGTTAAGACTGGAGTATATTTGTATAGTTGCAAAAAATAATAACTTCTTCTTAGGCTATAAAAGTTAATGACAAAATTACTTTGGAGATACAAATGTAAATCCGATCACGATGCATTTAAAATGATGTAATCAACAACTGAAACATACGGAGAATAATTTGGACGGGAGTTTCCGTTCTGTGTGGTTCTGTCATTTACTTAGTTCAATACAAAAACATGTTGGTCATCATCTCACAACACAGCAGGCTATCCATTAAGATCTAATTGATCATCAGATAGAATGGAAGGAAGAAATGGAGTTGATAATGGTGAGAGAAACCATTTTGTCTCACTCCCATTACAGAGTAACAACATTCTTGTTTAGTTATTATTCTCCTGTGACTATGAAAACACAAACTGAAGGGCCACATGCTGCACTCCACTTTCCCACTGAAAAACTTTCAGTTCTCATAATAGACCTGGGAAATTTCATAAGCCATTAGATGCATGCACACTGACAATTTTATTTAAAAAAAAAAAATCTATTTTACTGAAAATAAGTAAAACAGCTCAAATGAAGGAAAAAGTATGAGATTAATATTCACTCTTCATTAATTTGACACCATCTTATACCCTCAGGTAAATTATCACCATACACATCTAACCATACAAGTAGACAAATGAGAATGTCACTTCAATAAGATTATGCTGCCTCTCACCCCCTACATGTTTTCCTAAAATATTAATGAGATTTAAAGCTATGAAATTATTTCATATTAGTACTTGCACCACAATGAATCATTGTGGGACTTCTTTTCCCCCTGATACAGTATCAAGGCATTGACCTCAATTAGACTGGAGTTGATTAATTTCACCACATTTAGAAATTATTTGAGGAGATCCACTGAAATCATGTCTGAGTTAACTGGAAAAGCATTTACATCTGGTACATTTTACAATAAATGGCATTTGCAAAAAATCTTATTTAGCCAGAAGAAAGAGATTCTAGCAGGCCTCGGCATAAGATCTGTATTCAGTCATATTGAATAGAAAAAACTACGTTCTTCCTGCTGAATCAATCCTTGTTATATTTAAACTTCATGCTGGGATTCTACGTCAGATTCCTAGGATATGCTTCAGGCTCTCCTCTAGTTTAAGGGTCACAGCACCAAGAAAGTGCTTGTATCAAAATAAATTTAGAAAAGTTAAAAGGTTGTGAATACTTTGTTTGCGGTACTGTGAGGTTACAGTAAGATTTCAGTACCTATAAAACTATGGCGATCACTGCACACTTTATAGAACACAGAAATGTGTTATGAATCGACATTTTGAATGTGGCAACAAGAATATTGGTTGACAGATACTAGGAAAGCATGATCCTGGTAATCAATCACATGTAATGGCAAAAAAATGTACAATTGTAAGACTGCAACAAAGTCACTGCTAACATTTCTTACCATGTCTCCCTCTGCAACAAAACCAAACAACCTTACATGCATGCCACACATCCATTCAGCTCCCCAGGGCCCAAACCAATCTCTCCTGTCTTTATGTAGGCAGTGTCTCTGCTTCAAACTGCAGCAGCCATCAAAGTCATTAATCCATCTGCCGAACATGACTATGACTGATCTGGTTGCCAAACAATCAATTTGTACCTCTCTCCCACTCACTCCTCTGGTGTGGAAGTACAAAATATCATGAAATAGTATCAATGGTATAGTTCCAGCACAATGAAATAATAGAGTAATAAGGCAATCACTGTTTGACCTTGGAGGACAGTTAATTCATCTGTCCATCTGTCTTAATTATTTCTTCTGAAATAGATACAGAAGACAACCTGAACATTTCATTCATCCCCAGATGACATTTCCATTTTTTATCTGAAGGGAGATGCCATTTTTCTTTTGGGGTGCTGCATTTCTTTTCCATCATGATTTCTCAGGATTGGTCAAAAAAAAAAAAACATGAATGAAGATGAATCAGTTTGCTGAACTTAAATCTCGAGGTCAGGGCCAAGTGAAAGAAGACTAAAGAGAGAAAGCTGAACGTGAACCTTTGTGAGAGCAGTTTTCAGTACATAAAACAATACTCAACAGCGTGCAAAGCATACCAAAAAAAGTTGCATTGAAAATAAACAGTTCACTTAATAAAATTAAAAAGAAAATCCTCAGAACTAGTCTATGATGGCAGGACAGGATGAACAGGCACTGAATGACAAAACCAAGTAGGAGGCAGACCTTGACTGTATGCAGCTGTGACACAGAGGGAAACCCACCAGTTAGTTCTTGAAACACAGAAGTAAACAGCAGAGGCACAAATCTCTGTAAACAGGAAGTAAAATATAACAGATTATTAACAAAATGATAAGAAAAAAACAACAGAAATTCAGGAACTAACATCGAGCAAATCTAACTTAAAACTAAGCAGAATAAAAAGGCATATCAAATAATATAATGAACTACATTGAATCTTACAGTTAAGAATTGGACTGAATATAAAAAGACTGATAAATCCTAAAATAAAGAGAAACACAAGACCAAAATTTATGAGACTTTTCATTCACAAAATTGTGAGCAATAAAGCTCATTCTGATCCTGATACTCTTAAGGTCTTTGTAAACACTTTCTTCAAAGATTTTATGGTGAATGATGTGGATCGCATATTATAATACTAAAAAAACCCACTCTTAAAAAACAGCTGACCCAGACCCTCAGCGTTAGAGGGCCTGGATAATTTATGTAATTAGAAATTAAATCATTCATTTAATTTTCATATTTAAGTTTTTGCAAAAGCAAGGTTAGGTCAAACACAACTTTACCTTTGGACCTTTTCAGTAGGAGTTTGGTCTTTGAAGAACTTTTCACAGTCAAATTTTTTCCTTTACATCTAGGATATCACAGCAAAGTCTATTTAGTATTTGTTGTGGAGATTTCATAATCAGAAAGAAATGATCAACATTTAAAAGCAGGTTTTGGGCATAAGAAAATGAGAACAAATTTCTGTTCTTGGTATTGTAATACTTTTATTCAAGCCTTTTCATAAAGGGTTGACAAAAGTAAAGACCTCTAAAGTGGGTAATAGCTGAAGTGAAGTTTGTTGGTGAAGTGAAATCTGTGCCTCTGCCTGTCCTTCAGGGCTAACTCACTGAAGTCTGAAGCTGACTGCTGTCACTAAGCAGCAGTTGGAGGGACTTGTGGCTTGTCAGTCTCAGATGGTTGTTTTCAGCGGGAGTTTGGTGTGTGACAGATGATTCAAAACCCAAGTGAATCATCTGACTGCCAGTCACTGAAAGACCCAGGCTTTGATGTAGAATGAAGTCAAAGAACTTCCTTTTCTCTTTTTCACACTTATTCATATTTCATATTTGCTAAGGTGCTCTATAAAAAGGAGATCTATTTTATCAGCTCAAACCACAGTACATTTTTTCTAATTATGGGAAGCGTTCCTTTTTCTTACCATCAACAGGGTGTTCCAGAAGAATGAAAAATCCTTGAAATTTTGTACTTTTGATCATGTTACAACCACAAATTCAGTGTTTTCAGTTGGATTTTATTTGATCAGCACAAAGGAGCACTCTGTTGTAAATGTAAAATCATACATCCTTTTTAACGTTTGGTGCTTTTACTTTGTAGAACCAGTTTTTATGATAATTCCAGATGCAAATGGATTATGTCTCTAACAGCTCTGTCATTTTTCCAGCCTCCAACAAATTTTCTTCCAGGAATAATCAGTATTTAGCTTTGTCATCCCATCATCTCTGAACAGTTTCACTGTGCTCCTAAGGAACACCTACACCACAGTATGACCCTGCCTCCACCTTGTGTCACTGGGTGCGTGCAGTGTTTGTTTTACTTTGGGTTTGCTGTGCAAAACCCATTTCAATTTTGGAAGAAAGGGTTGCACAGTGCTATGTGAAATGTTTAATACTCAAAATGTGTATAAACACACATTTCAGATTTTTTTTTTTTGATTAAAGAAAAGGAAATCATTTTTCTATCACCTAAAATCACAATAAAAACAAAAATACAGTACAATTTATGGCTGTAATGTTTCAAAAATATTACAGAGTTTAAGCAATATTGGGACTTTTTCAAACTACTAAACCATAATGCCTGGACCAGCATGAAGATTTTGAATAACAGACCAAAAAGAGAGAAAATGCCCAGCAGGCAGGACCCAGAAAAGAACAGTGAGTTTGATGCGTCCCTTTCGGATGTTTCAGGCTTCCAGCAGCCTCACGGATAAAGACTCCTACAGTGAGCCGTGCGAGAATGCAAAGCAGGCCATCTGATAGCAGCGAGCAGAAGGTAGAAAAGGGGGTGTGTGTCTGGTGAGAGGCGGCCTAGGAGCATTTGTCAGGAGGCAGCGACAAAAGGAGGGGTTGAAGGGGCCTTGCTCGCCACTATTCAGAGACAATTTGTAAGCCTGGCTGTTGAAGTCAGGCCAAAGACTTGCGAACAGCTGGAGCCCCGCCGTGATTGATAAATGTGGGCCTCAAAGAACTTCATTTTGATATGAATGAAGACAAAAGCATGACAACATTCGGCGAGCGTTTAATATTACCGTCATTAAGAGGCGACGGTGGACGAGCGCCCTGTTGTCAGCTGGGAATACACAATGCCAAAAGGGAGGTCCTCCTGGTAATTAACATTTTTATAGCAAAAAACCTATTTTGGAACAGATTTGTAATTAATTCAGGTTTCAAGCTTATTAAAAGAACACTTAATCTGCTTTTAGAGGTTTACATTACACAAAGGAGTAATTATCAGAAAGCAATGGCCCTTTGATGGCAAAGCCACGCATTTTGAGACAATTTCTTAAAAGATTTTTCTTTTTAAAGTTTCATAATACTTTGGAAGTCCTGTGATCTGATTCCATGCAGGACATTTTGTCATTCTAATCACCCCATAACCAAATTACAGCATGTATCGACTGTGCGCCATAAAGAGATGTTGCTGTTCTCCGTCACAGACTTTTGCAGACGTTGTGACCCATGCTCACATGGGTCAGTGCAAACGTGGCTGACCAGCTCCTATACATGCACTTACTGGGTTCACTGGCTGTTAAACCTCTTTATTAACACCTGATTTATTTTTCATCACACCTAAAGTAAAAAATTCCTTCCAGCTGGGAATTTTGTGAAACAAGGAAATTCATTCCCTTTTGCCTATTGATTGCACATTTTCAAATAAAGCGTTTTATCAACACAGAGTGGGATTTTTCATCTGTTTTATAGAACTGAGAGTAAACTATGCACATCCATCCCTGACCTATTTAATGGCTGAATAGTGCCAAAGACCTACTTGAGTAAAATTGAAAAGTTTTCCACCATTAAGTGATATATATGGCTGTGACTGAAGTCCATAAAAATTGAGAATTGTTCTGTTTTAATTTAAATTCCATCCGAGACACTCCTCAAAGTGACAAAGGGGGGACATCCATCCGGTAATACAGTAGAGAATTTGCTGCCAGGACTCACAATGAATGAGTGAATACTGATGAAGTTTGAAATAAAAAAAATAAATAACTCCATCGGGTCCTGGTTTCGACATCACTTCAGTGGAGGATGGGATAGAGAAAGGAGAGGGGAGTGGGCTTTTTCTGGGTTTCCATGGAGAGAGGCACCTTTCTCAATATTCAGAATCCCAGTGTTCTGTGCCGACTTTCAAAAGGAGATCAATCTCACTTTGAAGCGCTGGAGACTTCATTTGTTTGTGAAGGATGTGAGGTGCTGCCTAAATGACTACGCCAATTCTTCAAAACCCACTTGCAGTTGACACCCGGTGGCTCTGAATTCATTGTGCCTTTTTTTTTTTATTTTGAGGTTGAGGGGGTGTACTCAAGTTCACAGACACATGACTGAGTCCAGCATTCTGACAATAAAAGGTTTAGCCTGTTGGCAGATCTGTTTTCACCAAACAATAAGATGAGGTCAGAAATAGGAACTGTACTCAGAAAATACATAAACGCACAAGAAATGCTCCATTAAAAACAACTAATGTTTACCATAAGCAGTAAACAACAGTCCAGGCATAAAAATGTTATCTTTGTTAAAAATAGATAACATAGAATGTTGTCTAAATCTAATAAATATCATACACATAGTTTGATTACTGTGTCAAAAAGCAGAATAATTGTAAAATATTTCTAATCTTTCCTAAAGATTTCTAACAGAAATTTTCCGATCAGGCTTTTTATGTCTTATACCAGTTTTCTTTGAGGTTTGAGCTGCTCATACAGCTTCATTTACTTTTCAAAGACTAAAGTACATAAATGAAAAAACTATATGTTCATAGGATTCTTTACATGGGTCATAGATTTGAGTGCAACTGAAAATTAAAGAACTACAAATTTAACTGTGTTTATACATAGATTTATAGCCGTTACCAGATCTTTATCGGGTTAGAGAAAAATGCATCAAAGGAAATTATGGTGTTCTTTGTTTTGGTGCACTTAATAAAATGGGCGATAAATATGATTCTTCATTGACAAGCAACAAAAAAAATGGCTGATTCCCTTCCCAGCCCAATAGAGTAAGGTATCTTTCTAATTTTAAGCTAAATAATCCTAAAAAATGGGACCAATTAAATATGCAATTAGAAATATGTTTTCATTTATTTATTTTTATCTTTTTATTTGCTAATGTAATACTGAAATGCCTCTGATATGTTAATAGTTTATTCACAGAAATTTTCAAAATCAGATTTTTTTCTTTTATTTTTTGCCAATATTGTTGGATATTTGGTCCTAAAGGATGAAAAGAAAAGGCATTCAACACAATATTGTTGCATGCTTAATTATTCTATTATAAACACATAGTAATAATGTATTAAAAATTAAAAGGAACTAAAAAATGTTTGCAATAACCCTAACTGGCCAGAATTATATGATTTTTTTTGTCCTATCAATAAAGAGTAAATGTAATAGTTATGACATTAATGGTTTTTATAGCACAATGTTTAAAAAATAAAATAACATAAATGCTAAAATAAAACAGGGTAAGAGGTTGAGAGAGGAAAATCTCATTCAGTCTCAAGAATAAAATCATTCCTTGGTGAGTAATCTCGTCTACAAATTTAAAGGAAAAAAAAATAACTGGGAATTTATCAAAATTTAAACATTTGCCGTCAATCAATTACGTTACATTACATGACCATTCAAATTAATTAGGGAAACACACAACATGAAGCAAAAAATTCTGACACAAATTCTACAGTGTACATGATTTCTTAGATAAATTTCAGAAAAAGAATTAAGCATAAATATAATGTCTAAGATGTCTAACAGTTTAACTTTTGTTTTAATGTTTCCTTGGTTTCTCTCTGAAGATTAAAGAAAGGACTTTGATGGAGAAAAGAAAAATTAAAGATTATTTCAAAGTTTCAACCATGACAGTCAGTTCTCTGATCAGAATTGCCTTGTCGTCTCTGCGAACCAGAAAGTCTCTCTTGACCTGCACTTCTCATCTCAGCTGATCAGTCTTGGATTTGATTCCAGCCAGTCAAAATATTCTTGGCTTGTTTCACCCAAGACTTCCCTTTTAATTTTTGTCCCGTTTTTCTAAGCCAGGGCAGGACAAATCACCAGCCTGATCAGCCAAATCTAAACTTGCTGGTCATGCTGGTTAGCCAATAGAAAACGAAATCTAGTAACTGTAGTAAAAATCCTGTGGTTGAAACATAATTTATAATTTAAAGTTAACAAATCATAGATTATTTTAAAATGCTTCCCAAATCAGAAACATAGTGTAGAACCATTTAAATATGAGGCATGAATTAACAGGCATTCTAAGAATATTTATTTCAATCATAACGCTTCAGGGTTAAAATAATATTAATACATTTTGAAGATTCATGAATAATAAATTGCTTGGCCATTCAAAAGGTTATCTGAGGATATTCGAATAAACACATAAATACGTCCGAAAGGTCATATTTGACACATTTGTGGTGACGTCATATTAATTATATCAGAATATACTGAGAAGAAGGCTTTAATAAACATTCAATAAATGGTAATTAACTTTGTGAAAATAGTATTTGTGTTCAGTACTTTAATGCATGACTACTTCCTCATAGGTTTGAAGCTATATCTTTTTCTAATATAGCCTGTTGAGTATTTTTATTAGATTGCAACCCATACTTTTTTATTAGACTAGCCACAGCACACTTTTAAAGAAAACAAACAAACCTTGTATAACAAGTAATGTAAATATGTTTTCAGTGATTTTTATTTGAAGCAAAGCAAACAGTTCTGCTGCTTAATACAGTTACATCATCTGTTATGAATAGTGGTCTGATTCCCAGCATTACTAGGAACTTCCTGAGTGGCCCGGGCTTAAGTAGCAGCACGCTGAGCCATTCTTCTCCCAGTTTTAGCGACGCAATGGCCCATTCCTTTCCCTCACAGTGTGTTTAAAAGAGGACCCTCCATGTCTGCTCAGTTGTGCCTGGTTTACCAACACTATTGATTGCAGGTGATGTTCTGGACAGAGTCCATCTGACCTCTGTAGAGGCTTAAATACATCATTGTCCAGAGAGCGGCCTCCAGAGACTTCAGTTATACTGTGTGTGCAGCACTGATGAAGTGGCAACACACACAAAAAAAAGTCAAGAGGACACATGGATAAGCACTTCTTACTCCTTTTCACTGCTCTGCAAAATCTAAAAATACAGCTGGAAGAAAGATAACAACTCCGCATCGGCTTTTTCCTCAGCGAAGCGGCTCGGACATTTGTCGGCTGGACACAGAAAGTGTGATAAGAGGAAGCTGAACCGTCTCAAAGCACGTTGCGATTATATCTTTCTTCTCTTATCATCGTTATCAGGCTGATCTGTTCGTCTTTGTTGCTTTGCTGTGAGTTCTAATTGGTTTTATTAATCAGTAATCATGTTAACAGTCTCGCTAATCTGTGTTGCAACCATTTGTTTCATATACACCTCAGAGGCATTGATGGAAATCCAATGAGACATAAGTTTACCTGCCATGAAAGTACCTCAGCAGCAGCCATCAGCACAGTATAAGGGGCTAAGGGGGTAGACTTTAAATTAATTAACATCAAAGCTCTTGTAGCACTTTATTTCTATAAACAAACATTCTAATGCATGGTAATTAATTAAATATGCCAAGCTTCCTCTCTTTCCATGCTTAGTTTTGTTCCTGTTGTATTGTTTTGAATGTTTATCTCTAGTTAGGGAGCATAACTGGTTGACATGTCAGTCCATAATTGAAGGATGAGATTTATGTTTTGTCTTATTTTCTTATAATGAGCCTAATTTTAATAATGAACAATGTCAATTTCTCCATTCAATTCCATTGAGGTCAATACAGTTCACTTTGATTCTTTTCAGTTTAATCCACTCGAGATCAAATTCGTACAAATTTAAAAACAAATTCAGTTTAATTCAGGTCACTTTATTTGTTAATAGAGCACCAGATAACATGTGACATCACAAGCCACTTTACAGGACAGACAGGTTGTGTTCACATCTAGTTGCAGACTCTAAATCAGTTCAGTTCACATCAGTTCAATTCATTCCAGTATAATTCAGTCATATGATCATAATCCAGGTAAAAGAAAATACAGACCAATTTAAGCCTTATTACAGAAAAGGCAATGCAAGTTAAGTTGCATAGCTCATAGCAATTCAGGCAATTCAATTTACTTTACATGATGAAAACCTAAAAGAAAAAACATTACATTTTCTGAAATGTTATCAAAAATCATCATCATAAAATATTTGACTGAGCATTAAATTACTCTATGTTCCAGTTATTAATTAAAGGTAATTTGAAACAAAATGGGTTTTTAGCTTTGATTTAAAGGAACTTGGGTTTCTTTCTTTCTTTTTTCTTTTGGAGTTTTCTTGAAGTTTTGCCTCTCCATGTTTGGTTCTGATTCTGATTAGACTTGAACCAGAAGACCAGATTTCAAGCCTAAATAGTAGTTTAGAACTGAAGCTTCGTCCTGAGTCATTAGTCATGTGTCTTTTGGTCCAAAAATAATCACTTTTGTTTTTCTTTTTCTACTCAGCTGGAGAAAGTTATGGCACATTATTGCATTTACTTGGTTTAAGCCTTTGCTTAACCCTTTAATGGATTTATTTTCACCCGGTGACAATGTTATTAGAGCTGTGCATTATTTGTATAGTTCTTATTACCTTGTTATACTGTGAGCTAGAAGGAGCCTGCAGACGTGAAATAAGCAAGGCCCAAAGATGGAACCTTGGGGCACCCCTCATGTAATGTACACAAAGACTCCACAAAGAAGTCCCTGTTCTTTAGATAAGACTCAAACCAGTCAAGTACTGTTCCCCGAAAGTCCAACCCAGCACTCCAGTCGCACAACAAGATGCCTCGTTTTGTTTTCCAGATTCCCATTTTGTATCTGCACTGCTCAAATGCCCAGCTCTGCATCAGAGATGCTCATGGTTGATGGTTTTCAAATTTATCCACGACTCTTCCAAATGAAGGGCACAAAAGGCTGAGCAATCAGTCCAAGGCTGGCTGCTTTTGGCCCAGAGAGAAGAGCGATACTTTGCAAGTGGAAGGCAAGCATGGCTGATCTGAATCATGAAGAATAATGTTTAGCCTGGCACATGATTAGGGATGTTAATTTCTTTGCAGTGGGGGTAGGGGCAAAGGGGGCTGGCACTTGGTGATGTCACTTTGGCTATTTGAACAATCTGGCAGGCCCAATGCTGGCAAAAAAACACTGCTCAATTTGCTGGGGCTCCTGCTCCATTTGCCTGTTAATGAGCGCTGTTGTTGGAGGTACCCATGTGTACCATGTCATGAGGCGAGCAGGCAGCACCTTCACCTGACGCTCTGACCACAGAGGAAAATGGCAGCCGCTGTGACAGATGTTTCTGCAGTCCTGGGGAGGAGGCCATGAGAGACCGGTACAGTCAGAGGGCCTGGATGAATTGCTTGCAACAACTGCTGCGACATGTGTTCGCCTCTGTGTACATCCAGCTCACTCTGAAACAAGGAGGCAGCTCTTTCTTCAAAACGACAACAAAAACAACAAGCGAATGTCACTGTGTCTAAATGAAGATGTGATCAAATTGACATCTAAAACAGTATGTGTGGACATTCTTCTTTTAAAAAAAAAAAAACCCAAGAGCATATTTCAGTTTAAAGCATTAAAGTGTTGTGTCCTGGTGTTTTATTCAGAGGGAGGAGCCCTCAGTGTCACAGGATTAATGGTCAGGGTAAACTCATTACGTTACAGCATGACAATAGCACTTAATTACTAATGAAAGGATTGGCACACTGCAGCCTGTGGATTACTGAATAAACCATCCAAGTGACTCATTTTAAACTTAAAATATTACTTTAACAAGGGATGTTGAGAAACAAGTTTTTTTGTAGCTTTGATTAGAAGCAGGGAGAAGGAACTTGGTGCTAAGACCACGCTTGCATGACGGTCATTTTGAGTGTAGATTATAACACCAACATAGCAGATGTAGTACTTACTCCACTGCAGTCTTGCTCTTAAACAGCTGGTGCTGTCACTGTGGAAAATCAATGCAACACAGGAAGTAGCAGCTAAAAAGAAGCAAGTTCATTGCAGAAGTCCTCACAGCCTTGAAACTAATCAACATATTTTGAGACTAAAACTTTCAATATGATTAGATTTCCTTCGACAGACCAACATAAAGTAGCACATGTCAAGTAATTATGTGTTTTTGTTAATTATGTCTTTGTTGTTAACAGTGTACCCAGAATTTCAGGATGGTTGGTTTCAGTTTAGTTGGTTGGCCAAGTTTCAAAATGTTTTCAGTTTTCCTATTTTCTTTCTTTTTCTTGTATTTTGTTCTCTAAGAAACTTCTTAGACCTTTCACACTACAACTGTATTTATAATGAGATTAGATTACACACACACGGACTATATTTTCTTTGTAGCTGACTTCTGTGGAGTGTCATTTTCATTGGATTTCATTCAGTGATATTGAAAACAAATGCATATGCCACATTTTTCAGAATATTGGTAAAAAAATAAAATAAAATAAAAAATAATATTTTTCTTTAATTTGACATTTATTCTATGGCTTGTGGGTTTATTGCATACATCCTCTACAAAACAGATTAAAGTTTGAGGCTGCAACATTAAAAAATTGCAAATATTCAAGGAATGAGTATTTTTGAAAAACATTTGTACTTAATATAAAAGAATATCAACATAAACTCTGAAAACAGAGTTGGCAACACATTGAGTGAAATCTGTCAGTAGTTCTTCTGTACTCTACAACAGCATTACCCCATGCATTAATAGTGCCAGCCATAAAAAAGACAGGCAACTGGACTGAATTTCAATGACAAAAGCACTGATCTGATAGAAGTATAAATACAGTGTAATTCAGCAAGGTTTCATGCCTGGTTAAGCATGTACATGTTCTGGCAGGCCCACTAACTGATACTACTTCAGAGCAATATTTCAGAGCACATCAACATCCTGGTGAAATTAACTCTGATGTGTGAGCAGACCGCGGGTCCGACGCTCTAAGCTGTCTCATGATTATATAGAGACGGATAGAGCGGAGTTGTGCAGCAAAACTCCCCGCAGTCTGCAAGCTGTCTTGGCAAATTTAAATACACCTCTGAGAAAAAAATGGATGGCAAAAAAAACGCTCTCTAATGTTTGCACTGCTGGAAAATAGGTAATAGATGCGACGCCCTGAGAGTGTTTTCAGAGGCAGTTGGTTTTTCCTGTCTGATTGCTGAATCTGGGGTTGATATACAGATGTAAATACGCTGCTCAGGAGCACACTCCTCCGCCTCCTCTTTTCCCTCCCTCTGTTTTCTCTTCCATCTGGCAGACAATAGTTTAAAATTCTTAATCCATGAGCAACCATTGAACATTAGTGCAGTGCAAATTACAGATGTTTTACGGTCTCCCCCCTCTTCCCTCTATTTTTCCCCTGTTTTGATCTGTGCATCCCACTGTCACTCAGTGTCGCATGCACATCCCTTGCTCCTCTGCATTCATTAGACACCCCGTGCCATCATGGCACCATATGACACTGTCATCATTTGGTAATTAAACCTTTGCTCGTTTAAATATGAAAAGCTGGCAAGGGTGTGATCATAAACAATGTTGCGCAAAGCAGATTTGCCAGACTAAATGAGAATTCAAGCAGCATCATGCCAAAGATGTTTTATTTATTATTAATTCAGGGATCCTACGCAGTTTGGAAAAGAATGGAGTTCGATGGAAATCTTGTGTGAAAAAATATTTATGTCCCTTGGCCTTCCTCTACCCATCCATCCATCCATCCATCCATCCATCCATCCATCCATCCATCCATCCATCCATCCATCCATCCATCCATCCATTCATTTGAGAAAAAAATTATTTTCATGTATAACTTAAGTTCATCTCTTGAACCAAATCAAAACTGAAAATAAATGTAATAAAAGTTACTCTTTTGCCACAAAAGTCACTGTGACTCATTGGAATTTATGTAAACAAGCCCAGAAAGTGCTCCGTAAAACAAACATCTATTGCAATGGTCATAGTCACAGCTTCCCCCTGTTCACTGATAATATACGCAATAACACTTGGATGGAAGAGGGATTTTTAAATTCTACCTCTCAATCACAAATACTGCACATAACATCGGTGCACTATTCAGCCTTCTATCTTATAAACACAGTTATGCGCTTGATCATGTTGGATCTCCAGACAATAAAATTTCCTCTATGCATGCAGGACGAGCATCAACCCCAGCTCTCATCTACATTCACAGAGGCCTCCGTCACTGAAGATTTAGTCAAACGGCTGTGAAGAGGAGGGTATAGCCCGCGCCATTACAAGCCAAACCACGGCTTTTTATTGCCGCCTAACAATCTTACTCAGAGTCGTCCTTTTAGCGCAGCTCCGGGTTGAGAAAGTGCATGGGAGGAGGCCATTCAGTCACATTATGGCTTTCCATAGATCAAGGTCACAATTTTCATGATCATTACACCACTGAAGGTGACAGGAAGCATTTACAGAAGTGATCAGGAGCTTATGTAGGAGTTGCTCATCCGTAGATTTCTGTGGAGAGGAAGATGTGTGTGTACACAGCCCCTCTGCCCCCCTACACACACACACACGCACACGCACGCAAACTAATCAGCCAATCACACAGTGCAGCCATCATTCCTCATATTATCATGAAATCATCGCACTAAAGAAAGCAAGGGCAAAGACAGAGGGAAGAAGGGAAAAACAAAATGACAAAAGGGGGAAATTATTAGTGGTGCTACCAAGGGGAGATCAGGGGGACATTTGCCACCTCCATAAATTTACTGGCTTCCTTCCTCTTTCCAACCCATCAAGACAGTCACATATGCATGCCAGTTTATGTAATTATTGACAGAATGAGTTGTAGCTTTATTTTTTTGATAATTATTTGAAATTGTAATTCTTTTTTCAGTGTATTTATCACTGATTCCAGAACCCATTCCGCTGCAGCTTCTTCAATGAGGTGGAAGACAGTTGAAAGGTTTATTTCATTAACTCGTTTCAAAATGTGAATGTCACATATTTACATTTTTATTGTACACAAATTGAATTAGTTTATTGGGCTGTTTATATCAGTTGATTTAGATTATTATGGTTTACATCTGATGAAGTTCAATTCCAATGTGAAAGCCTTGAACGTATGTCCATGTACAGTACAGTACAGAACATCCCTCTATCTGGCGTGACGTAGAAAACATCATCAGTCTGAGATTCTGCTGAGGTGCTAAGAATGCCCAGGTTCCTATAACAGAGGCTCTACTACATTGTTAGATCTGTTATCTCTCATCTAGCACTTAACACAGTGGTTGCTTTTGGTTCTTTCGCACTCAGGTTCACTGATTTTAAGCATTCGTAAAAGAGGCTTCTGACCATGGAGAATGGACCTCTCTGCTCTTCTTCTAAATTCTAGAACTATGATTTCAAAGTAAACAGCAAAATTTTACTTCATTTGAAAAATGTATTTTAGGCCACTGAGAAACAGTACGGTCCTTTTGGTCTTTAGTTGAGGTAAAAACATCTCTGATAGTGTCTCAGGTTTAACTTAAGGAATGTGTCAAATGTAGCCCTGTTATTCCTACTGCTTGGGCACTTTTTTCTTCCACACTTTTTCCTTCCACTAAACTTTGCCTTAAAACAGCATAATGAACATCCAGTTTCCTAAACAATGAGCTTTTGTGACTCACCTTCCTTGCGGACAACTACAAGGAAGTTGGCATTCTTCACTAATATTGTGTAAGTAATAATGTGACCATAATACAAAATTCCTCTTGTAAAATTTAATGCCAATTTAAATTTAGGGTTTATTAACTCCAACACACACACACGTGCACCCCCGCACCCGCACACACACACACGCACACACATATAAATAAATACATGCATATGGAGTTTCATGCCTTTCAATTAACTGACGAGAAGAAATTTGCTTTTTCATAACTTTTTAAATTTTATTTATTGAGATGAACCTCTAAGTACTGCCATGATGAGGAAAATCCTGACACACTGGATTATCAGTTGTCCCCCCATGTGGCCGCCTCCCTGAAAACTTTCTGGACGCGCCTCTGGAAGTTAGAGAAACCAACTTGGCTCATAGAAACATACATTTTCTTTTTGCTCAAAGCCTGCAGCTATGGGGTGCATGACTGCTACATTATGCATGCACATGCCAAAGGCTAACACATGTCAGCGGCCCACTGGACAGAAGCTCTGTTTCCCATATTGCGGACATGTGATTGGAAGCTGTTGGCTGTCTGGTTGGGGCAGAAGCAGCTGGCAGGGCTCCTCTGAGCCGCCTCAGGCTGATCTCTGCTGCACACACAGTCACACACACGCGGGGCAAAAGACTGATCCACTGGAGGATCCTGCTTCTCCCACAGTGATGAACACAGGGCCTTGTGGGGAGAGATGGCTCATAGTGCTTTTCCTTTATCCACTCAGACAGGCTTCTGTGCCGATCTGCTGCTTGTTGCAAACAGCAAAGATGATTCTCTGCTGGACAGAACTTTGAAATAAAAGAAGAGATAAAACAAGCTGCTCAAATTAAACCCACAAACGTGACGAACCAATTTGCATACATTTTTGGGGTAGATTTTTGATTGTTAAAAATCTCATTTAAATGTTTTGGAAAGCAGTTATTATAAACAACATTATTTGTTGTGTTACAGCAACTATGTGGAAGGGCTTTTCCAGAAATAGGGCCTGTTTTCTTTAGCTCCTGATCCCCTAACTAACTATCCACACTTTAAGTTACAACCAGAGGGGGCACACATTTAACTATTCATGTGGAAACTTTGATGGGGAGGAAATGGGATTTAGTCCTTGTTCCCAGTACGACAAATGCAACACTTTTTTTAAAATGACAAGATACAGTCCTATTTTAATCCGACCCTGCAGGGCACATTTAACAGTTACTTACCAAATCTGCATAATGAAGAAAATCCTATGCTTTGTCTCACAATTTAGTGGATTAAATCATGTTGAGAGATGCAAAGACAAAGTCATACCACAAAATTTTTAGTTATTTAGATATAAACGACACAGAATAATAATAATAATAATAATAATAATAGTAACCTTTAATCTTTAAATCCCATTCTCAGAGCAACTTGATCTAATTAGCATTCGGATTCTTAAAACATAAAATCTCCTAAACCTCTGGGAGTTTGTGTGTTGAATGTTGTGCAACCATCAGCTGAACAGCCGACCTGAAAACTCTGCAGCTATCAGAGGAGTTTTAATTGGAGCTAAGCCGAACATGAAGGCAGGTGGTAGATTTAAAGTGATTGGGAGGAGGCTTTTTTTTTTTTTTCCCTACCCGAATTTATTTTATACTGACAGAGAGAGAAGCATCACGCTCTTTCCTCTGTGGGTTTTATCATGTGAAATATACGCCCCTGCATGGCAATCGTAAACTTCCGCATTTACTTTTACGTCTATGGTTAATTTTTGATGATTCGCAATTAAAAGGGTGATCCGAGCGAGTGCACTCTCATGCAAAGCAGCAATGCGCGTTTTTTTTATTTTTTATTTTATTTTTTAAAATGTAGAAGACCTGCACGTACTAACATTGCAGCGAGATGTCAGTTTGCAGGCCAAAAAAATAAAAATAATAATAATAATAATAATAATAATAATAATAATAATAATAATAATAATAATAATAATAATAATAATAA
>CAEFZY010025765.1:0-52027 GCA_903066815.1 Brachyrhaphis roseni
GTGTGCCTTAAAGCTCAAAGTCAAATCTGTTTTTTGGAATCACAGATTTAAAGTGATTAAAAATTAAATATGGCATTTGTTTTGCTTTTTTCTGTCAGATCTATTTAAATATCTAACAGCCAGAAATGAACTCGGACCGTTTCACTTAAAACAGGATAACAATAATGAGCTTTCTTCACATCGCATCAGATTTGCTAAAGAAACCAACTTTGTTTGTATTTTTGCGCTTTATTTAAAAAAGACACATTTTGAAGTAATCAAGTCAGTTTGAGGAGAGAAAAGTAATAGTTTTGTTCTTTGAAAAGACCAAGTAACTTCATGGAAAGTTGAGAAAAGTAAAGGAGAGAAGCTTAAGTTCTCATAAAGAACCCTGTAAGTTCTGCAGAGTAACCCGTAGGTTCTGAGCATTTTTAAAAAAAACACCTCATGGATCTCAGGATGATATCTTGTAATTTGTTGAAGTTATAATAACTGAGGTCTTAAATATGTGACATAAGTAACCTGAGTTTGCAAATGTTTCAGAAGGTGCCATGAAACCTTGAAGGTAAAAACAAAATATCAGACATTATCTGTGAGATGTGTACTAAACAAGTCATGTACTGCTTGTTGTCAAATTAAAATTTGACAACAATCTTATTGTTGTCAATTTGTTTTGTATCTTATTGGTATTTACCAATAAGATACTCAGTAAGATCAAGAAAGTTCTTGAAAATGTCCAGAAAAAGCTACCAGTGAGTTTTTACCGGTACCTTATATTTTTAAGAAAAAGTGTCATTTTCTAGAAAATGTGTGGTACAGTCAAAACAAAACAAAACAAAAACAACTACTAAACAAGTCAATTCTTGAAAGTAAGTTAAATAAAAACTTGTAGGAAGGATCCAAGAAAGTACCAGGTTAGCATATGAATTATTGAGCATAGCAGGAAAATTTCATAAAGTAACAACTCCACAAATGTACAGGTTATATTATTTAGTGTCATGTGATTTTCTTATTCCTATATTTTGGTGTGGTGTAAAATTTTCAGTCTCATCTTAGTCATGTAGTCATTTTACACATTTTATTTTTACTTTATTTGCTAGCGCCTTTCAAGACACAAGGACATTTTACAAGAAAAATAATTTTATAAGACCACATTAAAAATGAAAACAGGTATGCAACAAATAAAATAAAGATAATATTCTAAGGGTAAATACATCAATCGTGTCATTATCAACCTTTTCCCTGTATAAAAGACCAGTATTCTCTGTTATGTGCATGCAATAAATGACTTGTTTAAACAGATTGGTGTGAAAATGTATGTCTTTCTATCATGAACTCCCATAGGGACAGAGCATCTCTGCAGGATGAAAACATTGTTGGAGACACACGAGTTACTATTTGAATTTCTCACCAGTGTTAAAACAGAGATGGAGGCAAATCTGAATGAAGGTAGGAAGCAACAAGAATACTGGATGAAACATCGCAGAGGAGAAATACTGAAGAAGTCCTTCCAGAATAACAATTTAAGAAAAATGTGCAGAAACTGGCAGGCAAAAGGTTTGAAGATTGCCTTGCTAGCTTTTTAAAACTGATTTTCCTTTTGTTTTTGCTAAAGATTGCTTTTAACGGGTGCTGTGTATAATATATATTTTTTGCACCAGCACCAATTGGCAAACACCCAGTGGATCTGCTGATCTGCTCCTAAGAGCACCTTTGAACAGCATACTGAAAACGTATTGCTGTGATGATGTGCCAGAAAGAACAGGAGCTTCTTAAAGAGACAGAGACCTCAAATTAGATAGTCAAATTTCTTTTAAGTCATGTTTGATATATACAGCATTTTCAAAACAACTGAATATGGCTACTTGATTATGCTATGAAAGAGGATTATGTGCCGGGATTATACAGAACATCACACATTCAAAAAGATAAAATATGTGTATAACTAACTCTAATCCTTATTGTCTGTCACGTTTTTGTAGAATTATCTTCTTAATATGTTCCTAATTGTACAGAAGCATTTGTACGGTTGACTTTGTGTTCCTCTGCATTCACATTTTTGAAAAAGTAACACAAGTCTATACTGTCATGATGTGGCGGACCCAAAAGCAGCAGGTAAAGACGTGGTGCGGTTTGGAAAATTTAATGAACAAAATCAGAGTTCAACTTACAAAAAACTGAACAGCCAAGGGAACACACAACAATCCAAAGTGAATCCAAAACCGAGACACGAGGAGATTCTTAGGAGCACAGGGGAGGGGAAGAGCATAGCAACAACCAGGGCAACGAGACGGACTGGCCAGTTGTGACTGGGATAGAGGAACCTAAATACTGGGAGGTAGTAAATGGAACAATGGACCAAGCTAGACAAGATGACTGATTACAGGTGTGAGTAGTAGGCACAGGAGCTGGCTGAGGGGCGGGGTGAAGATGGCACAGGAAAGCTAAGAAGATCTGCTGGGGAAACAAAAGGGAGGAAACAGGGAGCTGAAAATACTTCAAATACTAAAGAAACACGAAGACTAAAGTAAACCTGATAAACTAGAAGAGGAAAAAAACATAATGGAAAAGCATAACAAACCTAAACAGGAACAAGGCTGTTCTAACAACCATAAGAACTAAGGAACATAGAGCTAGAGTAACTAGAAGATCTAAACACAGAAATAACCTAACTAGAATGACTAAAGGAAGATGGGTATGGATGCAGACATAACAGAACTCAACCTAAAGTAACCAGATACGAAAAGCTAGAAACACTAGAAGAGAAGAGCGAGAAGGACTTAATAACTTAACTGGAACCACTAAAGAAAGTTATACCTAAACTCAGACATGCAAGAATAACTGAACCCAGGATGATGAAATAACTAAGAAATAAACATTACTAGGAACACTAAAGGGAGGCTGAAATAAGAAATAACTAGACGGATTAAAGAAAAATAAAACATAATCACTAAAGACAGATGGACATGGACTCAGACAAATGAGAATAACAGAACCTAAAGTAACTAAAGAATAAACCTAACTAGAAACACTATGAAGGACTGAATATACGGAAGGCAATAACAAGACAATTCTAACCACGATATATAAACTCATAATAAAGCTAAAATGACCATGAAGGGCTAACCTAAAGTAAACTACAACACAATGATAATTGAGGTGAAAAAGCAAAACCAAACCCAAAAACCCAGAGTTCTGACATATACATACTGACTCTTCATTGATAGAATTGAAAAGTTAAAAACAAAGCTCATTCTCCTGCTCTGACATCAACATAAATGCTCTACTCAGCTCTCTGATTATCTTCATGGAAAGACTTTGGCTGGTGACGCGGCGAAACCTTGAGCCGGAGAAGAGTGCCCGTTGCTGTAACGACGCTTGCTACAGGCGTTGAATACGAATGGCCAATAGCTTTCAAATGCTGTCAGATTCTTTTTTTCTTCTGTGCCAACCTGGAGATGCAATGAGGAAGACAATGATCTGAGGTCTGACTCAGCATTCTCTGGTGAGATCTGATCTCCAGTTCGATGGTGGCCTCTTTATGGGTTGTTGCATTTTTTTTTTCTTGGAGTGTTTTAATAATGGCAGTGGGAAACGCTTTCAAAGACGTTAACCAGAAAGTATCTGCAGTGGGTGTACAGTTTGATTAAGATATGGCGACTGACGCCACAGCAAATCATTCACGTTGTTCTCAAATTCACTTTCCTCTTGAGGCGACAAGGGTAACCAGCCCATTACAGAAAAAGCCCCTCCACATTCACATCATTACAGCTTGAGCCCCTGGATGATTTAAACCGCTGTGGAGGTCAAATATTCAGATATGGAGCTCCTTCTATTATTGCAACACTCAACGCCGTGAAAGAATGAACCATATCAAAAGATATTCAACTGTTTAAACCTATAAAATCTAACAAGATAAGATGGAATCATTTGGCATCAAATACCTTGGAACGTACTCTGTATAGTCAGCAGTATTGCATCACTCCTCCAAATTATTACATTTCGGTGTTTCTGACATTTTGTGTCAAATAAAGTGGTGCAAAACACACCCTATCTGAATTCTAGCGTATTGGACAACATTTTTTTCTGGAGTGGCAAATCATGTCTCTTTGTCAGTCCAACAGACAAATGTAAATAAATTACAGTGTACACTGTGAGTTTGGTCTTCTTGTCCAACCTCAGTGTCTGATCAGATGAGTTGAAAGTGTAGCAGTTGTATATCATGGGCCAACATCATGCTAAAATGGGATCTTGTAACAGGGTTTGTTGTTTAGGTATGAGGCCCAGTACATTTGGCAATATGGACTATATTTATATACACATAGCTCCTGTCAGTTTTCACAAACAGCAGATAAAATTGTTAGGGTGTTCTTTATGGAAGTACCAAAGAAAACATTTCCCCCTTCTGCCTTTTCTATGCGTCAGGCTAATCCATAACTACAGCATTATGTGATGCTCTGTAAGGATTTAGACAATCATGCAAAATGTTCTCCAGTTAAAACCTCAGTTCTTTTGTATTGATTTCTTATAACTTCTCATTAAAAATACAGAGAAAACATTTAAGTGTATTTAATCAAACTAACTTCAGCCTTTGCTGCATATAAGCACATTTCTTATATAAAATCACATTCCCCCCGTAGGTAGTTCAACCCATAGAGACTCACACGAATTAAAATTTTGGTCCTTGGAACCCGGCAGAGGCCGTGGGCGTTGTGAATTTACGCCTTGACTTTATTGTGTTTTCCAACGAATTTCTAAATTAATTTATTTTCTTTACCTTGACTTTGTAAATTTTTTTTCATTCATTTGAATTTCCAACAAACTTCAGAACAAAACATTTCTGTGGAGAATAGTCAGACAGGCTGATTGGAGCATGTTAGACAGAGAGGTTTTTAGTTTAGAAGCACAAATGTGGGCAATAAATTTTATATATAAATACATTAAGCTGATGGCAACAGCAGATGCACATAACAGTATGACTAAGGCTGATGTGTTTTTTTCTTGCTTTGTACATACCCCAGGCAGTTATCCCTTTTTATGCCATATCTCTCTGTTTATTCGCTTTTATTCATGAATATGTGAAAATACTTTCAGTGAGTTTTTTTATATTGTCAGGTGTCCTTCAGGACGCATCACAAACAATGACTTACTGAGTCCCAAAAGCACAAGGAAACAAAATATCAAAGAGCGATTAAAAAAACATCACATGTGATAAATGGTTAACAATCATTTAACCAATCAGTTTGCACAAACTCCTGCAGGAGTTTGTGCAAAATACAGCAGATTTACTGTATTTTGTGGTATTTAAAACAGTATTCAGATCAGGGTGTTTCAGATAATGCTGGGAGAAATCTTGAGACTGGATCAGTTGTTTGTATCGACCAAACACTAAAAAAATAAAAGAACCTCATTAACCAGTCACACATTTTTATACCTTTAAAGCTGATTTTTCAGGGCAAAGTCAACAACAACAACAACAACACATCTGCTGTTGAATTCTTCCTGCTAGACGTTTTCTTTCCGCTGTGGCCAAGTAGTTGCTCTCAGTGTTAAATAACACATTTTCCTCCATATGTTGTGGTCCAAGGTAGCCTTTAACTGTGAGTTCCTAAAGGTGCAACAAATTAAAGTGGTTTTAAAGTTTAGTGTTTCTGACCCCACAGCTATCAGTTGTTAATATTTTTACTATTTTTTCCTCTTTCTGCTATTTAGAAATGGAATGAATTTGTATAAATGCAAGAAACACTCTGCTCAAAGCTAAGACATTTTTCACAGCCTCTGCTTGGCATTTGCTAATGCACAGCTGCTTGAAAAATAATGCACACATATGCAGTCAATAATGGCTTTGATGTTCAGGCGTTCAGTGGAGTTGATTATAAATGCACACGATCGGCCTCTAAAATGTGGCTTTGAATTGTACGAGTCGGCTTTTTATACTATTAAATGTATTAATGACGAAAAAATAAATAATCTTCTTCACCGAAGACGCTTGTGATTTAAAGATTTACGTGTTGTAAATGCAGCTTTTAGAAACGAGTCCACTAAAAGGGCCGACTGGCCTTCAAATGAAGTGCAGCCATTATGTTCATTCAGTCTTTGCAAAGGTAGGAGTGATGAGTCTGACCCTGATGGGGCAGCATCACATAGACTGAGGAAGTAATTAAACTGGCATGTTTATTATTGTAAATAATATCCACCTCTGTAGGTCTGCCTTGTTGACCTGATCAATAAAGCGTTATTGATCCTGTGGAGCAACAGAGCTGGGTCGTTCTGAAGAGAGCACAAATATCACATGCTTTGGATTTCCCACAAATCAAATTCCTGCATTTATAAAGACGTCTTTAGTGGAAAACTAAAACAGGTGTCATGTTTTAAGTCAACTTCCCAGCTGCACAGGTTAGGAGTAACCGCTCGTAATCCAATGGTGCTGGCCAACCTTAGGCTGTGCATCATTTATTTCTAAAGCTGGAGGACAACAAAGTCCCCATTCTCCATTGTGACGTGTCACTCTAGCTGGTTGATGTCTGGTTCAGTTCTAGCCAGTTTGGGTGTGTCTCCATTGGCAGTGTGCTCCTCACAAGGGAAAACGTGGGCAGGGATGTGGGAAGGGAGTGGGCGAAGGTGTTGTGGTCGACACTCTGATGATGTCATTTTGGCGTGTACCTTTAGGTGGCTAGTTTCTCTGAAATCTCTGGGTACATTAGTTTGCTACAGGTTGCCTTATCCTCTGTCTCCAGTCTGGAGAAAAAGGTTTAGATCTTAAGGTTTTTATAGTGGAACTGTCGATGTCAGCTCGACAGTCTCGTCACGCTTTGAAAGTAGGGATTGAGATGTTGATATAAATCCAATGGCCAATCAAAAAGAATGCAAACTGCTGCCAGTCAAACCGCTTGTGCCCAAATCGCAGCTAGAAAATGTTGACACCACTCTTGTGGTGGTTCCAAAAACAGGGATACTTTTCTGACTTTAAAATACCTTTATTTGATTATAAATAAGTGAATGACTTGGCACCAAAATACATTAACGTCCTGTTGTATCAATGCTTCAGACCATTCAGGTCTTCTGGTTCTACACTACTGCTCATCCCCAGAACCACAGCCAGAGCTGGAGAAGCAGCATTCAGTTCTTATGCTCCACTAACCTGGGACAAGCTTCCAGAAAACTTCAAAAATGTTGAAACACTGAGTTCTTTCAAACACGGACCATAACTCCACCATTGTAGAGTTGCCTTGGATTAGAAGTGGAACATTTTTCAACATATTTTATATATATATATATATATATATTTGCTTGTTGATTTTGATGATGGTATTTGACAAAATGTAATGTTTATTGCTTGTTGCATAACTGGTGACTGCAGTGGCCAAGGTTGAGTAAGAACCGTTTAAAACCACACCTCTAAAGAAGGGGCTTAGTAGCTTTTGGACATGCCCTCTGTTCCCATGGGGACCATCAGGATAGAGTGGTTCGAGATGCTGACATCTTTACCATCGATGCTTACTCAAACCATCCATCCAAACAATTTCTAACATCTTCTTGTTCCGCAAAACAACTTTTTCAAGTAACATCCGAGTCCAAAGTTCTCCCAGCACATCTCTCGTTACTCAGTCCTGTAATGTGCAGTGGAGTCAGAAACACCATCAGGATGTTATGGGTGTACAGACACAGATCATTTCACCGTCAGCTCAAGTTCGTAACCATTTGACAGCAACGTTTTCCAAACAGCCTTTTAAGCAACTAAATGCCCACAAATAAACTATTAAGTCCACCCACAATGAAATACATTTGCAGTTTTTTTTTTTTTTGTCTTCTCTTCATCACTTCAAACCATCCCCACCCACTCTCCCAAACCTCCATCACACTAACTGCTATGCAGGCACATGTTCAGATGCCAAACAGATAATTCTTGCCTCAAAGCACTTGTCAGTGGTTTTGATAGGGACCAAGCACAGAGCATTAAGACTCTGGGTAAACAGGAGCTTCATCAGTGGTCAGAGAGCACAAAATAATGATGTATTTCCTAAAAATCCCTAGTTAGGAGAGACTCTGTTCATCTGGCCCCATGTTTGCACCACATTCAGCTGCAGGGGAGAATGTTTTCCCACAGAAAGTTTCTAACGTGTATTCAGATGCACCGTCCTGCAGAGAGAAATGAAGTATAAAGATCCTCCAGTCCCAACTGTGGTTATTTCTGCTAAGTATTTTTTTCTGGTCCTACCACTCCGTTACTCTGAACAGTCTCATGTGTAACATTCATGCATCTCAGCATTTACGAAGTACTGCCTGGCTGCTGAACGAGTGAGGCAATCATGGTGTTTATTGCTTCAGAGTTCATATGGCTTAGTTTTCTGTTCTTCATTTTGTCTGCAGCTATAAAATAAATATTTATATTGAGACTCTTGATATTTAGCAAAGAAGATTAAGATACACAAGTTTTAACACAGGTATGAGTCGGCAACACACAAAGGATTCTAGCAAACTCCCTCCCCCCCCAAACATTTTAGTGGTCAATCATTTCAAAGTCTTCTCAAAATGAAACCCAGTGGAAAGGCAGAGAGCTGACTTATCCATGCAGCAAACAACAAAGGGACCAGTAGGGAGGATGTGAAAAGGAGTAATTAAAACTGAAAGGTGATTGGTGGAGACCAGGAACAAGTGAGTCCAATCAACAGAATCAATAAAAGTTATGAGAGGAGAAAGTCTTGGGAGCTGAGGAAAATTGGCTAGTGACAGAGCAATTAAAGCAGTATAAGTAGGGACACTAACAATGGGAGTACTGAAACTATAATTAAAAATAAATCGACACAAATAGCTCAAAACAAAAGAAAAGGGAAAGAAAAAGGCATAATTTATATGAGTGTGTGATCATCCCTAACACAGATTGTTTAAATCCTCTCCCATGTCCCTGTAGTCGCTCCACCCAAATGTCTCATATTAAAAGTATGGCAAAGTTAAGAGTATGTAAACTTCTGACTTTGAAGTAAGCAATGAAAATGTCAGAATATTCATGTTTCTGGCATTCGGAAAATAGAAATCATTTTGGTAGCCCAAAATGATTGCTTAAAATAGCGCTTTATATTTCAATATGCAGAAGAGAGATTGTCCGTGTAGAAAATTTTTTGTTCATTATTCATTTTATATCTTTCATAGCTCTTCACTTTTGGATATCTATGACTGCCTCCAAGGCACAAACAAACAAACAAACAAAAAATAAAAAACAACTTCAATTCAGGTGAAGACTTAATAAAAATTCTGAAATTCTGCTGTGATTTTGGTTTTTATGTATCAGCAGTGGACAATCAGTGAGGCTCATAAAACCTGGAGACTCTCCCCCATATCATCAGTATCCTCTGGTGTATTGATCCATGAACAGCATTAATTTATTAAATCAATATTTTACTAGATTCAAATCAATCTTTTAATAGATTGAAATAATGCAAATAAAGAACACATCCTGGTTTGTTGGGAATATTTCTACCAGATTAACTCAAGGATCCGAGGCGATATTTGTTTCTCTGTTGTGTGTTGGCCTTCACGCAACACTTTGAAAACACTCTTCATGCAAGCAGTAGTCAGTCAAAACAACATGGTGGGTTTGAGAGTTTAAAAATTGAAGCTAAATAAAGTCAAATATTTCATCAGTAAGCTGCACAACTAAATTCATAAAGATTTTTATGAGGAACTCCAAAGTGTGTGACTTTATCTTCGCCAGTGTCTGACTGATATACAGTAACAAATTTGTGATTTCATATAAGTTTGAGAGAGCGCTGTTGTTGTTCAGCTATTTAATAGGTGCTTCTGTGGCGTGGTTTGCATTTATCTGGTCAGAGAAAACATCCTTTGTGTGTCTCAGCCAGGTTTTACTGCCAGGTGGGAACGCTCCTGCTTAAAGCTGTCAGCTTGTAACTGAATCTGCCAGAAGGTATGTTACTGCCAGAGCCCAAAGGGATGACTAATGACCCTTGGTTATTGACTCACCTGTTTCCAGCGCAGCAAAACTGCAAAAAAAAAAAAAAAAAAAAAAAAGAATATATTTTAAAATTGACTCCAAGGTTTAGCACTTTAAAACGTGGATAAACTGGATTTGTGAACGATATGAACCATCAGTTCTGGGTTAACATAAAATTGAAAAGTAATTTCCAATATTTTGTTCTCCTGCTGCTGCGTGTGGGAATGTGGGTTTCTGTGGAAGTACGAAGCAGAGCCGTCGTGTTTTCAGTCCACATGTCGAGGTGTCCTTAGGCAAGATGATGAGGTATTGTGCGCTTGTGTGTGTGGGAGTGGGTGTGTATAATAGAGATTGACAAGAAAAGAAAAGGCCAATGAGTGAATATGTGTGGGACTGGCTGCATTTGTAGAAAACCCAATGATAGCTTTTTTTTTTTTTTTTTTTTTATCAATTCAGTTATTCCCACACATATTTACTTCCATTAAAAGAATCTAAGAAAACCATGTGTTTTATGTTAATTTAAGCCAATAATATGTGAAATGTTTACATTGAAAATTTATTATTTTGCTTTATTTTTGGTGCAAAATTAAAACGTCTTTTCTAATTGTGATATCTTTTCAATGTTGTCATATTCTAGTCATAAGCAGGTTCTTACTGTAAGCAATGGCTTCGAATACCAATTTTCTCAGTCAGATTCCAAGAAAACTTAAATGTTTTGTCCTTTCCACACTTAATATTCTCGTTTTTTTTAAAAAAAAAAAAAAACATGTTTCCTGGGAAACTGATTCAAACATCAATTTGTAAAGAACTCACGTGGTAAGATGAGGGAGACTCGCTTTCCAGATGGAAGTGGAGGCGTCAATCAATCAACCACACTTCACTTGCTTAAATCTTTGTAATGTTTTTTAGCAAGGAAGATAAAAGATAAAAAAAAACACAGAAGATTTAAAAATTAGATTAAAAATGCTGCTGTCAAGGTTGAGGGGTAAGAAGTTTGTTATATAAAAGAAATAAAATCTAAGCCCAACAAGGGCATGAGAAAAATTGCATGAACTAAAACCAGTGGTTGCAACAATCCCTTTCATCGGTTGCTACAGTTCTTTTCATAAAACTGATAGAAAAAAGGGTGCATGGGTTTTGCAAAAAAAAAATAAAGTAGTTGTATTGATGAAAATACTGTGTGAGTCATAAAGCCACAGTGATTAAAATTATTATTATATTTTCTTTAACAAACCAAAAAAGATCCTAGATAGGGTTGTCCCTATTGAACATTCGCTGTTTTACTCTCAAGGTTGTCGTCGAGCAGAATAAAGACATCCCTCTTCTGAGACATTCATTATTTCAAGGTTGAATTTTGTCAACACATTTCTAGAATATGACTGCAAGGCCAATTCCTTTATTTCCTTCATGACACACTAGAACATTGTGTTGGTTTTATTGTGTTTAAGGTATTTTTCTAATTGGAAAACGACAAATAGGGATTCTTTGCACAATGTCACTGTGACGTTACATTTTACAGTGACATTGTCGCAATGAATGTTTTGACATTCTCCAGCAGCCATTGTAGGCGCTGTGACTTCCATTCATTGTTTTTGTTTGTCAATATTCTAGCAGAGAAAGTAAACCCATTATGAGATAAAGATTATCTTCGAAAAACAGATTCAGACATTGAAAGCAGATAAGCTAATAATTTGATAGGCGGCTGGGTTGGAGACATCAGTCTACCAATTTACTGCAAAAAGCAAAGGATGAGCTGGTTTATCTGTCTGCAGGGCCTCGAATATGTTTTACAAACGTATTCAGAACCGCCTGAAGTTGTTTACGTTTTGCTATCCAACAACTACAAACCTCAGTGTATTACACTGTTTTGACAGTAGTGTGTGATTGTGAAATTAAAGAAAAATGATGCAAGAAATATTTCTGACAAGATTTCTAAAATAGTAAAGTTGAAGTAGGCAACTTTTATTAAAAATATGTTTTTGTATATTTCTTAAAATTCTTACTATGTCCTGGCACAATAAAATGAGACAGAATCTTTTATATTATTATTATTCTTTATTGTTTATTTTTATATTCTGTCTCATGTCATACTGTCAGGACATAGTAACAGTTTCATTAAATGATAATAAAAAGGTACCTTCTGCAGCGTTAAACCAAACAAAGCAAAGGATGTAGCCTTCACAATGACCTATTTGTCAACTAATTTTACAGCTACTCTCACTACTCAGTGAATTTTCCTATAAGCAATCGGATAATTCCCAGCTTAAACAAGTAAAAATATTATCTTTTTTTTTTTTCCTCCCATCATCCTTTCTAAGGGAAAATTAAAGTTGTAGCTGTAGAAAGGTTCACAGTGTCACAACTGAGCGCCAGCTGCTTGGATTCTTTAGCTCATGCAAATAAACCCAGGTAATCATTTTTATTATGGATATTTTAGATAACTGGGTTTTGTCGCAGCACATTTTCTGAAATGAATTATCCTTCATCTCCCCAGACTTTCCTACTTTTGGTGTTTGATTTGTTTTTTTTTATGTTTTGTTCTTTCTGCTATTGTTTCTGCTTTAACACATATCTGTAGAGAGTTACTCCTAACTATGTATTTCCACATCTAAAATAAAATAAGTTTTCTTTTCCAGCATACTAAATATTAGCAAAAACTGTGTTTTATTGTAGCTTTGTTGGAATGTGCGTTGGCACATGGACATGTCAAACAGCGGACTGATGTGAGCACAGCAGCCCGTCCACTGAACATTTCCTGGAAAAACATGAATCAGGAGCAAAATATATTGCACTTTTTCAGAAGCAAAGAAATAGAGTCCAGCATATCTCTGCCTGTTTGTTTCCTGCAGCACAGCTAGCTGCTTTCAGGAACATAGAACAGCAACGTCTTTTTTACCCACTACTTCAAAAATCATAGGGTGTAATCATTATTTTTTTCTTTTTTAGCTAAAGATCAATAGCAACCATTAGCAGAGCTTCCCCACCAGTAAGAGGAACAGAATGGTGCCAGTGCTTCTCAGATGTGCAGGTCAGTGAAAGGCAGACTACATATTGCTCTACAAATGCCAAAGTCAAAGGGAAACATATTTTGAAATGATTTACAGCCCAGATTGTTTGCCCACAGACACAAATGGTGTGCCTGAAAAGACGTGAAAATGATTTGTGAACCAGGGTGGCATGTAAAATTCATAAATCTGTGGGACTTGTCATGAAAGAAACAAATGTGCAGAACACAGGAGGGATGTTCAGCTGATTATTAAACATTTGCTTCATAAATTCATTTAGGATGCATATGTCATGAAGCAATTAACTTTTCCTACAGCAATTACTCAACAGTTTTCCATAAAATTTAATTTGGATTTTCGTTCCTGGTATTTTCTGTACCAAAGCAACAAAGTAAGATTTCGTAGAATGATATATCCTGTATCGATGGGGAGTCACACATCTGCAGAAAACCACGAACGCACAAAAACAGCTTCCTTTACAACATTATCTTTCTAAATGTTCTCACCAGGTTTCAGTTTCATATTTGACTCACACCCTGAGTTGAGGCTCGATCCAGCGTTTTGATGTTTTCCTACGAGCAGCAACATTTATTCTGAAATCCACCCACTGCTCGAAGTTTTCTCCCTGAGGTTTTTCCTCTTTCCAAGGTGATGGATGACACGCTAAGGAGATTCATAATAGACATCAGCAAACGTCGTAGCAATGATAAAATGTTAGATTTTATGTTAAAGCGATATAACATATAGATCAGCTACAATAATTTGCACTTTTAATCCACTTCTCTCAATAAGCAAATGTATTTGTGACATGATGAAATATTGCATTTCCTTCAGGCTTTGAATGAAATGCATTTATCCGTAAACGACATCCCTGTTGGACGAAACGTCGTGCGCCTGTCTCAGTTTGTGTGATTGAGTTTGGAGTTTTGTATTAAGTTTATGGTTATATTACATCCAAAGCTTAGAAGATAATAAATAGAAATGAGCAAAATATTGAGATATTAAACTGCATGTCAGTTGCCAGAAAAATAAAAGTAAAGGAAGCATATAAAGGAAAAACAAACATTGTTTCACTACACTCCTCATATACTCTTGAATTCTTAAAGAAAAATAAACAAATGTTTTTTTATGTATATATATATATATATATAACACGTTTTTCAATTATTGCAGATGAGTATTGACGTTGATAAAGTCAGAAAATAAAACTCAGCCTTAAATTTTTCTCACCACCAGCAGAATTAGACTGAAAATGATTTTTTAATCAAACCAAAATGTATCTCAGCAATACATTTAAATATAATAAAATATAAAAAGTATGAATTTAGGAAAAAAGATCTTTAACTTTATTTCCTTAAGAACTGCAGTGTTGTTTGTAAATAAGTAAATCTGCAAACCTTTATGAACATACCTGACTTAATTTCTGGGAAACATTAAAGCTGCAATATGTAATTTATTTTAAAAATAATTATATATATATATATATATATGTATATATATATATATATATATATATATTTGTTAGAACTGTCATTATCTTGTGACAATATAATACAGGCAATAATACAGATAATGTGTGAAAAAAAAACAAGCTTGTATATGCGCTGCTCACAACCTCCTCCTTGCTCTCTGCTACGTTACAGAACAGTCTGCTATGAATGCTAAAGCTAGTTAGCATGGCCACCAATGACAGAGGACGAACAGTTTTCCTGTAATGGTAAGTAGTTTCTCCACCATTACCACATTTAGCCACAGAAGTGGCAGAAGATGATGGAGGTGAAAGGTCACAGTCACTAATATGATGTATTACAATCATAACGGATGGGTTGGTTATGTTCATCTTGGCCAAAGAGCAGAATCCCCCCCAGATTTTATTAATCATTGCTCATGAATGTCACCAATTAACTGTCTCATGCCCATGGAGAGGCCACGAGTCTGGGAAGTAAGGTCTGAGATCAAGATGGTAGATGTGTGGACATTAAATCTCGCCCTTGCTCTGCTGAGACCAGAACCCTGAAGATGAAGGCTGATTCACAACCACAGCCAGCTGTGCTGCGCGACCTTGCAGCGGTGAGAAACTGAAACTCTTTAACATGAATCACTTACCACCCCAAAGGGTCAGCAGCTGACTTATTAACTTATTAGGTTTATTTAGATAAAGAAAAACTGGTTTGATTTAGAAACACTCAAATAAAAGCCCCAAAAGACTACAGTAAAAATCTGAAGACACAGTTTCAATTAGTCCTTTAATTCTCAAATTTATTAGTGAAAGATCTACAATATTAAAACTTACTGACCCATAACTGTCCCAACAGTTTCACTTCAGTGAATGTAAATACAGTAGATGACAAGTTTCATCCTGAGAAGAAGACAGAAAACCTTTCGGGTGAGTAAAACAGGACAATTCACATGTAACAGCACTGCCCCCTACAGGACAGATACTGTAAGGCAGCAAGACTTGAGCAGGCAGTCACGGCTACAGAGGGAAGATATTCTTTACATCTTATACCTGATGAGTGAAAGAGAGAAAAATATTTGGAACTGGATTCATCCACATTTTCAGTTTGAATATTTTGAATCTTAAATGTCATCCCTTTGTTAAAAGCAGGTCAGTCAGTGTTATATCAAGTTTTAAATAAAGTGCTTTTAAAACCAATATTGCAGACTGAAAAAGAGCTGTTGTTTAAAGGGGCAGTCTAATGTATCTTACAGCAACTTTATAGCACAATCAAGTAACTATGTTACCTTTAGTTGTTACAAAAATGCTCTCTATATATTGAGAATCATTTAATTTGACTTTGCAATATAACTCATTGAAATTGGGCTTTGTCTCTTTAAGAAGCTCCTGCTCGTTCTGACACTCTGCCTTTAGCAAGTCATCACAGCAATGCTCCTCTATTAAGCCTTTAACATTGTTCATAGGAGCATTGCTCTGAAAAGTAGTTTGTATAATGAGCTCAGCAGATGCGGTGTAGTTCCACCAAGTGTTTGCTAATTGCTGCTGGCTAGTCTGAAGGAGCTGATTGAAAGAGTCAAGGAGGTGGGAGGCTCTGTGAGGCAGAAGCTCGACTGGAAACTGCAGCTCCAGAGAGGAGCTGCGCGTAAAAGACAACATTCTGCAAGCGAAACCGCTTTGCACCCTGAAATGGCTGCCGTGGAAGATTCAAAGATTTCTCGATCATACATGGACGAATCAAGGCGCCAGGTATGTTTTTGATGAGTGAAAATTATTATAACATTGTGTAATGTTGAAAAATGTTGATTTTATGCAACACTGCCCCTTTAAACAGTATCCCAAGAACAGACATAGAATGCTGTTAGGATCTTGGAGAAAATATTTTTTGTATATTATCAGATGTCTTTATGCATTTCAGGCCTAGTCCACAAGTAGTCATATCTGGGGTGAAAAAAATATGCCCTTTGGTCTTTCATTCACAGGAAAACGCAGTTCAATATCACTAAAAACAATTATTTATGAACTCCAACCAAAGTGGACGAATAATGGGACAATAAATCCACATAGTATAATTTGTTTGACATTCCCAATCAGCATTGACTTATGTTTGCTTAACTTTATAATCTAGTACTCTTTTTAAACATATTTCAACTTCCTGGGGCCGGTTTAATTCCCAACAGAAAGTTGTGGTTGTTTTGAAGCAATCTGATTGGCTGACACAGGATTTAGCTTTGTGCTACACTGCCCCCTATGGGTTTGACATGTTTAAAACAACAACCAGGGGCAGCTTTGTGCAAGTTGATGTGGTTGAAAACTTTTCTAAAACCGAATCTTCTTCACCACATTAGTTTTTTTTTAACAATGTGGTGAAGATATTTGTTTTTAAAAAGACCCAGCTACGTGTGGAGAAAACCTCAGTTTTCTTTTAACTCGCTCTGTGTAAAAAGTGATCCAAACAAACTTGGTCCTCCGTTTTTAGACGTGATGTGAAATGTGACAGTGGAATGAATTAAGGAAGCAACGGAAAGAAATTAATTACAGTTTAATCAGTCAGTGTTTTGATTTTGTAAAAATATTAATGAGAAGGGAACAAAAACAAAAAAATAATTTATATTGAACTCATTTTATCAACACCACTGTTTGCTCACTGATTGCCGAGAGAATATAAACGGGCGTCTTAGATTTATGGCTTTGTAAATCCATTATAGATCGGTCAGATGGGTACTGATAAAGCTCTTCTGCGTTTGTTTACAACTTCTGGATGATGTCAAGCTCTGTTGATAAAATCAAAATTGTTTTAGAGAAGTGTAAACTAAGCCTCGCAACTACAGTTTGCAGTTATTCCTCACTTTGTGTCACTTCTAAAATGATCACAAACAACTAATAGATTAGATTTTAGGTCAGATTAATAAACAGCACGTGATTTGGAATTAGCTGAAGTTAAAATTAAGCCTGCGACCAACAGGTAATGTTAAACACATACAATCTGAACTCAGTTTCCACAACTACATCATGATTAAGCAACAGTAGTAATCTCCGACACTTGATTAATATTCAATTGATGTTATTAACCTCAATCCAGCAGCTCTGAATCTGTTTTTTCTCCCCCATTCCTGGTGTAAAAGAGCAAAAGAATGACCAGAACTGTTGGTTTTCGATACAAGTCGTGTAAATCCACTTGTGGGATGGAGGTAGAGAAAAAAGGAGAGGGAAAGCACCATGACGAACTGTTCAGGTCCCCCTTTCCCTTCTTTCCTTGTGAATAATGAGAAGCAGGACGAAGAAGGAGGACATGATTGGCGGTGGCAGAGCCAAGGAGCAAATCAGGAGATGATGCGAATGCCGAAGTACTTCTTGAGTTGCTCCAGGAAAACAAAGGTGAGAACTGTATGGGGAACCAAGCGGATCCCGGCTGGGACAAGACCCTGCAACAAAGTCAAAGGTTTTTAATTTCTACACTTTGATCTGATAGAGGAAATAACTAAACACTGACTGCAGCACACAGGACAGAGTAAACATTTGGTGTGAAATGGCATCAGCAAAACCAGCAATAACTTACACACACAGTTAGCAAATGTGTTCAAAAATTCACTCATTGCATTTAGATTTATTACACACAATGTTCTTTGTTTTAATTTTGATGATTTTGGTTATAGTGAATAAAACCCAAAATTCAGTTTTTCTAAGAATTAGAATATTACACAATATCAATAAAAAAAAAAGTATCTTTAGCACAGAAATTGTGTGTTATGGGCATGTTAAAGCCTCAAAGACATTAGGAAATCAGTGGAGTTGGTAGTTGTCCAGCACACAGACACAAACTTTCTCCACAATGAACATATCTGCATAAGAAGCTGGATGTTCTCAGAGGGCTGTAGTTGAGCATGTTAACAGAAAGTTGAGTGGAAGGATAAAGTGTCATAGAAAAGGCTGCATAAATATAACCACAGCCTTGAATGGACTCATTTAAAGAGTCTGTAGAAGACCACTAATGTCTGGACTGTAGCTAGAGTAAGTGTTTCAAGAATCCAGGATGTGAACCACAACTGTCACGCTCCTTGTATCCCCTGACGACAAGCTTTATGGAGATACTGATTTAATTCACCAGCAGGATTTGGCTTCTGCTCACACTGCCTAAACTACTTATACCTGCAGTAATGCCCATGGTATCAATGGTCACCTAGTTATCTCAACCTGAACCATACAGAGAAGCTGCTTCACAGGCTGAATGCTTCCATGTCACATTGCATTTCAGCAGTAATTCAAACAAACCAAATCCCGATCAACTACTGAATGACTATACTGTGGAGCAATGTTGTCCTCTCCTCAAGGCACACCACCCTGCATGTTTTAGATGTTTTCCTGATTTCAACTGATGTCTGACTAACAGGCCTTTCCTGAGCAGCAGTCATCCAATTCGGGTTTGTTAAAGCAGAGAAACATCTGAAACATGCAGGGGTGTGAGCCTTGAGGACATCACTGCTGTAGAGTTGATGAAAGTACTTTACAGATGGTCAACATTTCTGCATAATGTTGACCGTCATCTGCATAATGACCATCAGGTCATTACGTCAGACCAATACTCTTCTTTATAGGTCTGATGTAATGTTTTGTATTCTGAGAAAATTAATGTCACTTTTCGAACTGAATTACTGAAATAAGTTACTTTTAACTTAAAGATACTTTGATTTATTGAGATGCATCTGAAATTCACTTATGGAGATTCTGAAAATGGTTGAGATCTACACAAAAAATAGCTTTTTCTGCTTCAGTGTGGAAAAATACAATCTCATTGCACAGTTCAACTTTTTAATACACGGATTAAAAATGTAATAAAAAGACTGATTTATGAAGACAATGAATAGAATAAAAGACTAATTTCAAGCCTTCTTATATAGAAAAGCTGCTGAAAAAATGAAACAGCCATCGTTTCACAACTCTGACCTTTATAGCTATTAAACACACATCTAAAGTGAGATTCATAATGTATTTACATCAAATATTGCCACTATCATCCAGGTCTGAGTGATTTTCTATCTTTCTATAAATGAGACTAAATTGTGTAGGACTATTTCACCTGGTTTTTTTACCTTATAAAATGCCAGTGGACCCAGTTTGGCTGTTTCCCGTAAGCAGTGCATTACTCCCTGTAGACATGGGGGGGGGAGAAATATTATTAAAGTGAGTTTAACTTAGAATTCAGAAAAATTCTTCCAGAACAGGAACATTTAGGTTTTTATTAATACTTAGTGAGTGTGGAGTATTCACTACTTTTACAAATTTAGAGCATACTTAGAAAGTCCAGAGGATACTTACTTACACTTATTTAGCAACCCAGAATAGGGATTAGAACAAACTTAGAATCCAGAAAAACTACCTTAGCAACTACGCTTTAGACTCTTACTGTTGCAAACTAAAAAAGGAATTAGACCAGAGGATACTTACTTATAGTTATCTACCAATCCTGAATAGGAGTATCTAGTTTATTTACTTTAGATCAACAGATTCTTTTTCTTCTTTTGCTCTTTCCTTTGGTTTATTTTGTTTGTATTTCCTTTTAATTCCTGTAAAGCACTTTGTATTGCCTTGTTGCTAAAAATGTGATATATAAATAAAATTACCTTTACTTTTTACCTTTAAACTGAAATCTGAACAAGCAAACAAAATAAAAGAGGAGTGATTTACTTACTGTGTACTCTCCTTTTGAATTCATCAACCTGGTTTTTAGCACATCCAGAGGCTGACACAAGAACGTAGCGCAGCCTCCCTGCAGAGGAAATGTTTGCAAGAAAAAAAAAAAAAAAAAAAAAAACGGGATTAAGAAGAAGCTCTGCAAAATGCATTAAATCAGTGGAAGAACTCAATTCTTACCGCTATGAAGCTGGAAAGGAAGTGTGTGAGTATATTGTCTCCCATCACGCCTGTTCCCAACACCAGCTGCTTAGCCTGGTCATAACACGCCAACTGCAAACAGAAATATATATATATATATATATATAAAAACAATTTGGGAAATGTTAAGTTTAAAATAGGTTTGTTCAACACTCCTTCACTTTGAGGGTCATTTAAATATAAAAGTCCATGCATTTTGTTTTATTGCCAGCTTATTATTTGAAAGGACGAAATCTCCAGTGCAACCATTGTTTCATGATATTGACTTTTTCTGCCCTCTAGGAGGATTGTATTTTATTTTTTACAAAAACCCTGTGTCCAAAACACAAAAGTAGCTTTTGATATTTAAAAAAGTCTACACCTTTCCATCTCTGCTGCATCAATGTTTAGCTGCAGGAAACTGTCGTTAATCACTTGGAAGAATATTTTGTGAAAACGTAACATGTAATTTTATTGCGACTTGCCTGCCCCACAGTGACCAGCGCCCCCCTGCCAGATGCCATGGAGGCTCCTGAGAACAGCCTTCCTACACCCTCTGTATGAAAAAATAAAGACCAGGGGCCTCATGCATAAAGCCTGCGTGCGCACAAAAAATGTGCGGCGCCATATTTTAAAATGCCGACTTGTGCATTTTACGCACAAGTAAAATGCACAAGTCATGTATTGTGCATGTATAAAAATTTACTTTGCGTTATAGTTTGCCTAAATATACGTACACTTTTTCGTTGGCGTAAAAATGTGCGGCAGCCACGCAAACGTTTTCTGTGGACAACATTAAACTACAAAGCGTCAAAACTCATCTAAATGCACTGAAATCTGACTATTTAGACCAAGAACCATTAAACCCGATGTTTTTCATGATTTAAATATTTTATTGTTTAAGCGTAAACAATGAAACTGAACTGCATTCATCCTCAGACAATAAGCTAACACACACACAAAATAAAGAAAATAAAAGTATGTGAAAACCTCAATCGAATGTAAATACGTTTTCTCAGTTTTTGTCACAAAGATGTAACACATTGGTCTGTGCGCCGAAGCGCATGAAATGCATCTATGGGGTAATTTCATTCTCACTAAAAGAAGAAAACAGGGTTGGATCAGCAGATTAACTCAAACCTGCTGATTAAAAATAATCAACAGGTTTGATTATTTTTAAGGTGATCAAGGTGCGTACACAATCACAGGTATATAAGTAGCTGTGCAAAGGTGAGCCGTGTAATTGTGGAATGCTTTGGTTCTGATGGAGAACATCGCCAATGGAAGGATTCAGAGGGAGCGATTGATCATATTGATCAGCTGGGAAATGTTGATGATGGTTTATTAGCGTTTAGATTATCATCATCCTGGAGCTCTGAGCAAAACTTAAAGAAGGAGCTGACTCGCTGTCTGTCTTTAAATCCTGGCTGAACGCGCTACTGTTCAAACAGGCATTTTCTGGAAATCTTTTTTCTTTAAAATGTATTTTATTTTTGTGAGTTGACCTTATGTGTCCTGAAAGCACCATTTAAATAAAATATATAATTATTATTATAATAATTAAATATTCCGGGTATTTATACTAATTTACATGTATTTATGGGTGGCGACAGGGCGGACCAGCAGCTGCGCTCCATTTCCCGCAAATTAGGATTTATAAAGGAAAGGTGCGCGGCCACGTGCGTGCTCATGGCTTTATGCATCAGATTTTTTTTGTGCGCCGCACTTTTCTAAATTTTTCCATACGCCAAGTTTTAGTGTGAAAACTGCTTTTATGCATGAGGCTCCAGACTTTGATTACAATGCCAATTGATGCAAAACACAAAGTGAAAACTTGATTTTGTGCTCGTCATTTACCTTCTCTAAGGACTCTGTAGAGTCCATCAATGGCATGTTTATAGCTGCAAGCAAAGCACAAATACAGTGATAAATTACGTGAACACCAATCTATACAGAGCATCGTTCAACCCCAACACTCACTTTCTCCTCTGTTCTGGTGGTAGCTTCACGTCATTTTGCATTCTAGGAGGGGAAGAAAAAAAATTATTTCAGATCTCATTTATCTTTCCAGCTAATACCGCAATTCATTAGCAAAATACACACAAATGTTCTTGTTTAAAGGGAATGTTGTCAGGTAGCTTTACCTGACATTCACCAAATCTGCTGGAGTCCCAACAAACCCACCAGTGAATCCTGTTGGCATATAAAACGTGTTGGTAAACAATCCTTCACAGGTATTATTTGGGTCAGCATGAAAGATGAAGGAACGAATGTGTGTGTATAGGGGTGTGTGTGTGTGTGTGTGTACCTCCAAATGCTCCCAGCAGGACCTTCTGGTAAAAAGGCATCGGTCCCTTGCCAGTGCTACTCATCATGTCTCTGACTGTTTCATAAATGGCAAATCTGGTGAGGGAGTAGGTAATCTGAAAAGCAGAAACATCAGCTCAATCACTTTTTTTATCCAAAGGAAGAAGTCTGGGCCCAAGTAAGCTAGCGATGCAACCTCGAGAGATCTGTGGAAGGAAGACAGATTATCTTAGCAATACAAAGCAGGTTTGCATGTTAGTGAAGCATCATGGTTGCTTACACCATTGTATTCATGTTCTTGGGTTAACACATGACCATAATTACTTTTTAGTACATCAAACTCTGATTTTTTTCATTTTAAAGATAAATTTTTTTTTACAAATTCTACTTTTTATGTAGAATTTGTGCGTTGAAACAACAGCACAATATAACCAGAGACAACCTAAAAAAAGACAGGATAGATCCATGTTTTCATGTTTTTTCTGACTCCACCATCTGATTATTCCAGCTTAAATCAAGGCTCACTGAACAAGGCAAACTTTTTCCAATTTGTCATTGTCCAATTTAGGTGAGTCTTCGTGAACTGCAGCATAATTTCCCTGCTCTTAGCTGACAGGAGTGGCACCCAGCGTGGTTTTCTGCTGCTGTAGCTCATCAGCTGACTTTATTGGTGACTATTGAAGATTTGTGCTTGTGTGCGTTCAGAACCACACAAATAAATGATCCCTTCAAAGCACCCTCAGTGATTGTTGCTGCCTAAAATTACTGATGTTGTGGCAGCTTTTCCAAAAAGTTAAAGTCAATGTTGTAGATAGTCGTTAGTGTAGCTATTTTTTTATTTTATTTTTGCCATAACATGGTCTTACGGGAAAAAGAAATTGAATTGCTGTACAGGACTTTCCCTTTCCTTCTCTATTTCTCATCAAGTTATAATCCCTCCTTACCTGAGAAGACCCTGCATCATCATCCTGCTGCTGGCCTCAGGTCTAATGTCTCCTCCCTGACCTTTTGCTCTTTCTATTGTGACAACAAAGATTTATTTTAAATCAGTGGAAAGCAGCAGTGAGCACAACTTCTGAAAAAAACAAATTAAAGAGGATAGAGTTTATTCCTGACCTAAACTAACAAGCAAGGGATGTAAAATAAGCAACAATATTTATATTCTTGTTAATAAACTTAATATGATACTCCAACATTAATTAATTAATCATCATGTATTTATTATTTAGCTTAAAAAAATCTACCTGTCGACACAGGGAGGCGGAGAGGCCATTGTAGAGAGCCAGCACCCCGTCATTCTTCACCACATGCACAGCCATCCCAATCATCCTCTTCTTCACTTCCTGCTGTGTCTGCAGGTGGACCTGAGAGAGAGAGAGAGAGAGAGAGAGAGCCATCTGTTGAAAAAAAATCAAAACACTCACACATTGATTTAGGGTTTAGATGCAGAACCCAAAGGAGAACTGCACAGATTGATCAAAGGTATCTGAAAACCTAATTTGATTCTAAATCAAATAGGGTTTTCCAAATTCAACTGTTTTCTTTTAATGATAAAACACCAAGATAAATGTTATTTTCCACATTGTTCTTCATTAGGTCTAAAAGAAACCAAAGAGGAAAAGAAAATCATGCCAGGCACCAGTCCTCTAGGTGTTGTAACAATTTCTGCTTGTTGGAAGAGCGCCTCAGTGGTTTCAAAACATGACCTTTGTTCTTTGTTTTGATGAGGACCTCAGATTAAAGGTCAATGACCTTTCTAAAAACAATGTGGACTTTTTACCCACATTGCTGATCTCAGCAAACTGGTTTGTGTGTTTCGGTTTAACATTTAAATCACTGCAGCAGCTTCTGCCAAGCACTTTTGTATCAGAACATTTTCAAGTCAGAAATTTTAAGTTCTAAGTCAAGTTTCCAACTAATTCAAAGTTCCTCACCAACTCTACCTTCACAATCTAAAATGCATGCTGATTTAGTTACAACATCTACTGAGCGACATGTTGCAACAGTGTCTCGATACAAAATAATGAGGAAACACATTGGCCACAGAACCATGATGGTAACAGAGATTTTGCTAATCTAATGTTTTCAGATTTCGGAACAAAGTTAAGTGATAAAACTCGAAAATCAAATACGACTTCTGACACAATTTATTATCCACATTAATCCGTCACACTGTGGAGTAGTAGTAGAGGAGACAATAAGTCGTTAGTTTTTCAGCCCTTAAATGCAAATTATTAGGATACTGTTGCAAAACATACAAGCGAATCTTGGTTAACATGGTGCTGGACTCAATTTATTCTTCTTCTTGTATCTTTCTATGAAAAAGAGTTTTATGGAGGTAAGTTGAAGCCACCTGGATTGTTAAAACTTCACTTGCCAGACTGAAAACAAGCAAGGAGAACAAAAAAAGCAATAAAAGCAGGAAAGTACAGAATGACTTAGCAATATGTTGATCACCGACTTCACTTAATTTCAATTCAAGTATAAAGAGAATCCGATTTAAAGAAACCACTGGAAAAAAGTAGCTCTGAAAAAAGTCAAGTTCTTTCTCCAAAGTTTCCCCACTAGAGAAAAATCTGTTATTGTCACAACTATACAGATTAATTCGGTAAGATTCGATCTGGGCTCATATTAAGCTCTAAATTGACACATTTTGAGAGGGAAAATTATTTTTGGAGGGAAATTAATTAGATAATGTTTTAAATAAATCAATCAACTTGATTATTTCATAACTTTCTTTAAAAAAAAGAGAATTACAATTTAAAGCAAGACAGCATCAGAACTGGTCCCATCCTTAATTATTTTTTTATGTCAGTGTTTGTGCTGTTGACAAACCACTTTGTAACTTTAAAAAACTAAAACAGATGAGGTCAAACCTGTGCTTGTTTATTTTCCAAATGTGGTTCTATGTTAGCATGAAAGCAAACAGGACTATGTGGTCTTTGCACTGCCATAACTGGACTTTTCAGCAATGTGGAAACCACACACTACAGAGAAGTGCAACATGCACTTTTCTCTATTATGGGACCTCATTCTGTTGTCACTGCATAAAGTCTTTAAACTAACTAGATGTCAGAATAATTGTTGCAACAAAATGTTATTCACTCTTGGAAATCAAGCCGTTAAAGTCGGCTGAAGCCAGAGATGAAATAAAAAGCCTTTTAAGAGTCTTAACACTATACTGGTCCTAAAACTGGATTGTGAACATTTTGATTACTACATAGATTATTTAAACTCTTGAGAACACAGCAGTGGCGTTTACATTTGATGAAGACGAATTAAAGCCGTCTCACACTAATCCCAAAGTTAAACATGAAAAACACTTTGCAGAAAGACATTCCTAATGACATAAGAACTATTCAGTATTGACCTTTCATAAATAGGCAATTTACTGGTAATCCAGTGTCAAAATCAGCAAGTTATAATTTTCATCATCTCAGCCAGCTGACCTGCAGTGCACACAGCAGCAGGTAGGGGAGGGGCAGTAATATGTTAGTCCACGCTCCAAACGAGGCATCATCTAGCTAATGGAGTTTTACCAAGGTTCTGATAAGTTTTAGATTTAAAGCGACTAAAATGTTGAGTGATGGGTAAATGGCCTGTACTTGTACTTCTGTACAAGTACAGAAGTACAAGTACAGCGCCACAACAGCGCTCTCCTTTGTCAAGTCCACATGAACCCAAAAGCACTTCACGCTCCATTCAGTCACACACACACACATTCATCACGTGTTGAGTGTAGTGTGTGATAGAGCTCTCTCCTCCCCATTCCCTGTCCAGTTACTACTAAATAAAGACCACTAGTGCCTAAAAAGAAAAAAAATAAACCTAACATTTTCTGTTACACATTTCCTAACGGTTTTATCGTCCTTTTAATCAGAGGATCTGGTTCAGAGACAATTGTACTAGAAAGACAATTCATGCAGTTTGGAAACAGATCAAGTTGTACCTGTTACACTTGTTTTAGTAAAACCCAGCAAACAAAAATGTATATTACTGTGTGCAATAGGACAGCTTGCTGAATCACAAAATCCTAAAATTGGAGGCTCTTTACTGAAATGTTTTTCTTGAGTAATTTTATAAACATTTTAATAAACACATGGACTACACTATTTTAGGTGCTTGATATAACTGTTGCAGCATTAGAAATATTTGCTAATTTTCTGTTTTAGATCAAACCAGATATATAAAGCCATACATTTTTCTATAAATACTACGATACTACGGTGTTTTTACTCAAAACTATAGGAAACTTAAACCAGTCCATGCTTACTCCATACAACTACAAAAGACTGGTCACTTTGTCACTTTCAGTTGTAGTTGTTTGAAGCCCCTCACTTTTTTAACCTTAATGTAAGTAAGCGGCTCATGCTCTCCTTCTTTCCTAAAATAATGAACATTTACATTTCTGAAGCAAGTGCTTTGTGTGTAAAAACCCGCTTTCCAGCTTTGCCACATGCAAGTAGCAAGTAAGGGCAAACAGAAGGCCTTTCAGAGAGCCGCTCAACTGCAGTCTAGTGATTACCTTTCCTCCCTGTATAATTACACAACACATGATTTCCTGAGCGCCACAGACTTTATTTAGGTCATGTGCAAAAGTCTCTAGAGAAATTAAAGATGATTTAGGAATTTGGTATGGATTAACAGCACTACTGAGTCTGGGAAACTTTGCGTTGACCTATGACCTAGATTCAACTTTAAACATCCTACTTCAGGGGTCTCAAACTCCAGTCCTCCAGGGCCACTGTCCTGCAGTTTTTAGATGTGCCACAGGTACAAAACGCTGGAATGAAATGGCTTATTTACCTCCTCCTTGTGTAGATCAGTTCTCCAGAGCCTTGCTAATGACCTAATTGCTCTATTCAGGTGTGGCGCAGCAGAGGCACATCTAAATGTTTCAGGACACCGGAGTTTGAGGCCCCTGTGAGAAACTCTGCCAACTTAAGATCTCAGGAAGTTTACAGTGATCTCTGTAGTCTAGCAGTGCACTATGTGAAACCTTCAAGACGTGAGGTTTGGTGAAACACGCTGACTTGTGCAAGAACAGCTGGAGCCAGCTGTGCCCTGGTGTTAAGGCCTGCACTCTCCTTCACCCCCAGCTCTGTGGGAGAACTACTGCGCCCCTCACCTTGACGAGATCCAGAGGATGGGTGCAGCACGCGGCTCCGCAGGAGGCCAGCCCCCCGAAATACCACCGCGACATCCGTTTCTCAGTCATGACAACACCGGCTCCTCACCCGACCTCCTTCCACAGCGCTGGGTTCCCTCCACCCGGCTCGCCACGGCCCTCTGTCCGCCTGCAGTGCGTGGCTCTGCTCACACCTGGAGCTTCCAGCCGCTGCAACAAGCGAGTGTGACCCACAGGACAACCTCGTTAATCTTCAAACATACCGATAAAGGAGAGCGGGGACTTTCGCGTCGCGAGACCAGCGTGCACGCGAGAGCCCGTTGAAGCTACGATATTGCGGCGCAGCAGGAAGCAGCTGTGACACTGAGGGAGGGAGAGAGGAGCCCAGCCAATTGTCAGTGCGGACGGAGGAGCTGCCTACCCGCTCGGTGGGGAGGCTGAACGTTGAAGGTCAGCAACGTAGTATGACAATGCAGAAATTTTCTGCACACAATAGGCTCGTGTACTCCTGTTTCCCCACTTTTAGCTGTCATGTGCTTTTAAAGCGACACTCGTCCTCTCCGATGCGATGCGGCTGATAAATGGGAACACTGTCCCTTTAAGAGGACAACTGTTACCAGGAGAACAGAAAGTAACCCTGAAAAATGGGGTTGGTGGTGTTTAGAGCTCAACTTTCTTTGCGGGAGCATGTGGTTTACTGTGTAACAAGTTTAACCGAGTCCATAAAAATAAATACTAATGTTTTTGATAGTTTCATTTAGTTAAATTTAACTTGATGAAATTATGTCTGTATTATATAGTAAATAGAGTGAAGTAGATTTAAATTACAATAAAAGACAGAAAGAAAGCAGTTGATTGAGGGGTATGTTGATTGTTTAATGTAAAGTTTTGGTCAGACGTCTTGAGACTAATTATTCAGTTTGTTGTTCTTCCAGGATGTCCTTTATGTTTTTTCTTGGAAATTAGTGTTTGTTTTTAATTGGTTTCTTTTAATCCCACTTTCTCACTTTTACCTTTGTGACCGACAGAATAATTACAATGTATCAGTTGTCAGTCCAGTTTGCTTAAGTTGTTGTCTTTATTTTCCTAAGTGATTTAATATCTTGAGTAAAACATTTATGCAGTAGTGCTTATAAGTCATAGATGGTGGAATGCCTTATGAAAACGGAGTGTGAAAGTAGTTATAATTTATTTTTAAACTTGTAAATATTTTATGTACGTTGTTTGTTTTTAATGAACATTTTCATTTTGGCTTCTTTTTAAAAAGTAAATAACTACATATTGGAGTATATGGTTTAGTTTAGTTTAAATTAGGTAAATAATTTTCATCCCTGAAAACAAAAAGAAGAAGAGCAGAATTGACTGACTGTGTACTTTCTTTGTGCCATGACTTTGTATTCTACACTTTGCATGTAAAAGCTGGCATGTGCTGACATATGTGGCTCTTGCTCATCTAAAAGTAGGTCACATCCAGGTAAGCCTTCGTTATTCTCTGATGTGATCTGAGTTGAGCAATAGAAGTAGGCTTGAAAAATGGACTAGCATTAAATACACAACAAACAAAACCCTCCAGTAAGTAAATACTTAAAATAAAAGACATGTAATACTTTTTATTTTCTTTCACTGCTCAATGGGAAGAAACACATTAAGAATAAAAATCAGACTGCAGTTTGTTGTTTTATTACTTCAGCTGAATCTTGATAAGCTGGCTTAGTAGCAAAACTGCTACACTGCTTTCATAGACTTAAGCTTTTTGTCAAAGGTAACAAACATCTCATTCATATTTAAGTGTTTAACTTTTAGTTAATTATAAGAGTTTGAAACGGGAGGGAAGAGCTGAGCAAGTGGACCCAGCTCTGTGTGGGAGCCGAGAACAGAAGAGAGAACAGATAGAAAAAAAACAAAGTTATGCCTGTATTTCTCACTGTCTTCAATATAGAGCCTTTAAAACCACAAAATAAAATCTGACTATTTTTCTATATAAACCCTGGTGCTTTAAATGTTACGTTTAAGTAATAATACCCCCCAGATATTCATTTCTATCTACCTGTTGGTTGTTTTGTCACCCAGGACATGGAAAAACTAAATAAGGCTTAAAAATATAGCAACTTAAGTTATAATTTAAATAGCCCATAACTTGTATTGGGAGCCATTACAATAAATCAATGTTTATGAGGAATTTTATTAGTAGCAGTTACTCATTAAAGCTTTTGTATTTAGAACCTTAAATTTTTGTAAAGGTGTAGGATAGATTAGATTACTGAGACTGAACAAAACTCGTTTCTAAGCAACATTTGAAGTTTAGTTTTACTTCTCAACAGTTTGCTTACTTAGAAAAACACGTTTGATGTGCATTTCTAGTCATTTTTGGTCCTGCAACTTGAATATGGTTTAAAAACGTTTTAAACCAATTTTTACGTTACATTTCACTGTAACTTCGCCAAGCCCCACAAAATTGCTCTTAAGAAATGTTCCTGTTTGTGGTCCCCCAAATAATGAGATGGGATTTACGCCCTTGACAACAGAAGAAGAAAACTGATAGCCATTCCAGAAAGGATCAGATGATTCAAACACCAAAATGACCACATAGTAGAACAAATGGATGAACAACAGTAATAAAAAAGAAGATGGATCTCACAATACATTTATCCAGTCTTGTGTAAAGTTTAGATAGAATATAATTTTAACTAAACTTATTATTTTAAAAATAATAAGGGTCCTGAATATAACGGTCTAGATTTGATTCATTGACAGATCGTTAGTGTCTGCTGCCCCCTAGCGGAGTCTGTCTGTTATCACAACTGATCATAGTTCAAAATCAAAATCTGAAATTGTGATCTTTTACAGCTAACTGTTAACTTGCTGTAATAGTAATTAAATATATTTAACGTAGATACTCAAGTAATTTTGCACATGTAAGGGGAATTATTTTGAAGCAACAGACAAAGATGTGACACATATTATGTAAATTGCATTGTGTAAGTGTTCTTGGTGCATGACACCTGTAGTACTTTACTCCTGTTTTTACTTTGGGACAGAAAATGCACAGCATTATGATTATATGTATTTGGACATTTTGAGCTAAAAATTATGCTATTCAGCTTTTGAATTACATACATGATCATGAAAAGAATCAGCAAACATTCGTGTTTGCACCAGAGGTTCCAGACATTTTACTCATCATGGACATAAATATATTAATAATTTGAGGCTTTTAACAAAATCTATGGATAATCTACTTTACAGGGTTCAGTTACTTCTATACCCTCTGATGTTTTAAAAATGACAGAAAAATATGGATTATTCTGAAAATTTACGTTAAACTGCAAAACACTCAATATGTCAAATATTTTACCAAAAAAGAAAAGAAACACTTCAAGATTTTAAATACATTACAGCACACTATTACTGCACAATACAAGCGCTTTGTACGGCCTTGTTGCTGAAAATGTGCTTCATAAAGAAAATGACCTTACCTTACTATGCACTGTGTTTTAAACTTAAGGTACTTAAGGTATTAAGGTATTTGCTAGATGAAGCACCATGACTTATTCTGTACATCTCAAAATCAGGTAGTGACTCTCCAATTTCTTAGTTATGAAATCAAGAAAAACAAAATTCATCTGGGACACTAATTACTTTAATAAATGAAAGTCATACAAATGCATTGTTTTTTTTTTATTTGCTTTATTATGAGAATAAACCTGGTCAAAATAAAAAAAAAAACAATCATCAAGAAATATTTCAGCTTAAGAATGCTTTTCATAAACAGAGAGGAACAGCGGCCGTGGAAGAAAGAATATTGTTTATTAAGAATAAAGGCATATTACAAAGATGAGGTGACAAAGAAAAAAGTAAACAGAGTAAATACGCACATATACTTTCAGCAAAAACACCAGTGTAAACTAATGTACAATGCACACTGGCCTTTAGTACACATACCACCCACACACAAACACACACATGCACACACACACACACACAGGCAGAGGCAGAGGGGAATCTGAGAAATGTGAGCCACGCGCATTAGTGACCATTAAAACATTTAAAATCCTCCCACGGTTCATTTCAACTCCTACTCCAACACAAAGCCCTTGAAGTTAGAAAACCTTCTTTATGTGCATTAATGTTTCTAAAATGAAATATGCAGACATGCCAAAAAAATTTTATACTTTATCCAAATTTTAATTTCAAATAATTTCCGTTCAAGTAAGTAGTTTGTTTGTTTTTTATAGGAAATTAGGCTTTTCTGAAAATATAAAAATGTTAAAAAAAATATCAATTGGAAAACAAAAGTTTTTATTTACATTTAAATTTAAAATGGTGTGTTAAAAAAAATAGTGCATGTTTCTGATGTTGGAAGGCCTCGTAGCCATCACCCTAATTTTTAGGATGGGACTCTGGTTGGGTCACAACAAAACATTAATATTACTTCAAATCGTAAATCTGCCAGGAGTATGAATAATTTTAGATTACAATCTAATTAGCGTGCATCTTCATCCTAGGCAACAGTGTAAGTAAGACATAACTCTAAAGCTTTAGTACTGCTAAGAAGCCCTTTTTTTTACTTTAGGTAGAACAGGACATGAAATCAGCCCCTTTCCAACTAAGCAAATAATACTTATATAGATGTGATTTTTAAATCATGTAACTGTAAGGTGTTAAGATGTCCAACAAAGTGATCTCATACAAATGACTTTTCCTGCTGCTTCACTTCTCCTGCTGCCCCCATGGATGGGCTGGGCTTTGCTGCAGCTCCAGATACGGGCAGCACTCTTCCTCCAGGCGCAGAGGAGCCGACGTGAAGCAGAGCTCCCCCCAGCAGGAGGAGCACGCTGGCCCCCCAGCCCAGGTACAACGCAGGCCCCAGTTCTCTCTTTAAAGGCGCTGCAACATTCGGATCATAAAAGTCTCTAATCGTGGCATAGGCAGTCCAACAGATGGGCATCAAGTAGGCGAGACCAGCCACGATGAGGAGCACCCCTGCTATCCTGGCCAGCCGAGCTTTGGAGGCCTGGTTGCCGTCGCCCATGCAGTGGGTACACTTTGCCCCAGCAACACCAAGCATGACGGCCAGAACGCTGAGAAGCAGGGAAAGAACCGTCAGCCCTCGAGCTGCCTGGGCAGACTTAGGGAGGGCCAAAGTGGAGTCATAGGCCTTGCACTGGATGTGGCCGGTGGTCTGAGACAGGCAGTTCATCCACAGACCCTCCCACAACACCTGGGCAATCACTAGCTCTCCCCCCACGAAGGCCGATATGCGCCACAGCGGAGCTGCACACACCAAAGCCCCACATGCCCAACCCAGTAGGGCCAACACCAAACCCAGTACCTGGAGACCGGTTGATGCCATGGTTGATCCGGAAACAGTCTCCGTCAATAAGTGAAGAACGTCCTGATTCCAACCCTGTAGCTCTCACTAATAACTATTTACAGTTAGGAGCCTTTATCCACTTAAGTCTGGGTCAATCAGTCAGATCTTCAGCACCTATCCAACTATGAAGAAGAAATAATGTTTTAGAAAGCATAGTTTATGGCAGTGTTTCTCAATTCCAGTCCTCAGCGACCACTGCATTGCATGTTTTAGAGAAATGAGGCGTCCAGAATACTCGATTCAAATGATTGCATGACCTTCTTTGCATGCCATCAAGTGCTACAGACGCCTGTTAGAAGGGAAACACCAAAAACATGCATGGCAGCGTTCCCCGAGGAACGGAACTGAGAAACATTGGTTTTCTGCATATATTTTCCCAGATGGGTTTCTTGAGATAAGTTAATTTCCCAATGGTTTTCTCAAGACACGTTTTTTTTTAGATCATGAGCTGATAGATGTGTGATGATTGGTGTGTGTGTGTGTAAAACTCGACTCCATTCTTGAAATGCATGCCGTTGCATCTCGTGATTTCAAGGAAACAATCTTTGTTTTCTTGAGATTAAGATGACAAAACCATTGGGAAAAAGTACATGCTGAAAACGTCGGCTCTGGGATTCCATATAAAGTGACTTATGTTGGTCAAACTTACTTTAGTCAGAGGTCCACGGGCGTCTTGATGATCCTCTGTGCGCTTCCACATCCACAGTCCCTCCACAGAACAACAGATGTCCGAAGCAGTGCCTCTGTTTTGACAGGGCAGCTTGTCTCTCTGCAGCTCACACAGGGTGGAGTGGGAGGCCAGCAGCGTAATACTGCATACTAGATATACTCACACAGAAAACGCCACACAGATAGTTGGTTAGACAAAAAAAATGAAAGCCATTCCATGACAGTAGAAGGACAGTAGGACACTTTGTTGAAGTTACAGCTGGCAGCAGCCATGTTGTCATCACATAAACTTGGAGTGGGCCGTGAAAGGGGGAAAGATGGAGGTCATTTAGAAGCTGTTGGGCATGTGTTGATCCCAGTTAGTAGATCCAAATGTTTTTGTTGTTTAATATCATGTCATCTATAAAGTGCCTTACTAAGACATTCATTCCTCTGAACTTTTCCACATTTTGTCAATTGAAAATTACAATTTTCAAATGCTATAATGGGATTTAAGTGGTAGATTAATACAAAGTAGTGCATTGTTGTAAAGTGGGAGAAAAAGGATAGTTGGTTTTAATTTGTTTCTCAACTAAAAATAAAAAAAAGTTGGTGTGTTATTTAATCCCCTTTGCTCTGATACCACATTACATGAATTTACTTTTATGTAATTTAATCTCATTATAAATCTACCTGCTTTGAGGTTTTTAGAGAACATTAGTGAACAAACAGGAAAAAAAAGGTTAAAAAAAAGGTAAGGGATAGATTTAAAACAGTGGTAATGATATAAAACAATAGCCCATGCATCAACATTTTGCAGAGCACTGTTCAATCCATCATCTGTTGAACGAGTCGATAAATCTAAAATGATGCGGCAGTAAACCTTGACATCTAGACAGGCCTGGAATGAAGAGGATTAATCAGAGAAGAGCAGCCAAGTGGTTAATTTTAACTCTGGAGGGATGCTTTTCATTGACACAAGAATGTTTTGTTTGTCTATCACATAAAATCCCAATTAAATAAATCCTAAGTTGCAGTTGTAACCTAAGAAAAATGTAAAATGTGAGAAATCTCAACAGCTATGAATACTGTTGCGATGCACTGTAAATGGAAGTTTGATTTATTTTAGGTAAAGACTGTGCACATCATTGTTGCCACTTGGTGGCGATAGAGGCGTTGCTACCTTTTCCACATTTCACAGGGTTGAACCCTTATTGTTATCGGTTGTTCTGTTAGTTTCGTTTTTCATGAAACGGGTCACGTGTGGCGCACAGAACAGTTTCATTTAAGAGGTTATGCTGCAGAAAATCAGACAGTAGGAACTGCAGGAAGTTAGAGCCAGGGGCAGACCCATTTTTGTTTTAAGTCAAATTTGATCCAGATTTGTTTTTCTTATTTTAGTTTTGCCTTCTGCAAAACATGGATTCAACCTCAGCTGAAGGTTGGTATTTCTCTTTTTTAAAGACATGGCTTATTCATGCTCAGTAAAAAATATTGTGACCTCACTCTAAATCAAACTTTGACTTTTCATTTCTCAATACATTTTGTTTTGTCCTGTCAAAGACCTGAGAATCGTCCTCCTGGGAAAAACCGGATCTGGTAAAAGTGCAACAGGAAACACCATCCTGAAAAGGGACGCTTTTACTGCAGAGATGTCTCCTACCTCTGTGACTAAAGTATGCCAAAAAGAAACCGTTCACCTGGATGACCGAACAGTGACTATCATTGACACTCCTGGGGTGTTTGACACATCAATTCCTGACAAAAAACTGAAGAGTGAAATAGAGAACTGCATCATGCTGTCTCTCCCTGGACCACATATATTCCTGCTAGTCATCAGTCTCTCTGTACGCTTCACAGTGGAGGAGAAAAATGCCATCAACTGGATCACAGACAACTTCGGCGAGGAAGTCTCGAAGTACACAATCGTTGTTTTCACTGGGGGGGATCAGCTCAAAGACACCATCGAGAACTATTTGCACAAAAGCCCTGAACTGAGGAAGCTGACCAGTGACTGTAAAGCTGGATATGTTGTGTTTGACAATACGTGCAAAGGAAATCGCACTCAGGTGGCTGATCTGTTCGAGATCATAGACAAGGCGGTCCAGTTGAACGGAGGTCATTATACCAGCAAGATATACAAACAGGCCCAGAATAAACTATGGTGGCACCAGGCCAGGGGCTATGTGGGAACTGCAGGAAATTACTTAATGTGTGCAGCAGCAGGCGCAGCTGCACCTGCTGTTGGTGGTGCTCTAGTGGCAGAAGAAGCTGCAGCTGTATCTTTACCACAAATATTGGCTCTTGGAGGTGCAGCGATTGTGAAAGGTGTTGGATGGTTCATCAGACCTAGAACAGGCAATAACTAAGGGAATTCAGAAAGTGACTGGACTGTAGTCATACATGTAGTGCTTTTACACTTATGCACTCTCTTCACTGTGCAAATCTTACTTGTGTTCAATACTTTGATAGTAACAAATTAGGAATATTTTAATTTCAATATTGCTTTCATTATGTTTGTTATTTATGTGACTCTGATTTTAAAATGTGATTTGTGCCAGATATTGAAGACATATCTCCATCTCGATTGTGATGGACAATAAAACTATCTATCTTATCCCTGTAATAATATATAAATTAAAGGACAAAAAAATCTTTGACTTTCATATATACAAGATACTGCTGCATAGTCCAGATCTAATTCCAAACATTCATTAAAATCAGGCAAGTTATTACTATTTTTTTTTTTTGTTACGTTTTGTCCTAAAGGACAGGAGGCTGTACAAAAACAAATTCTCCTCCCATAGATGTGCTGTCTCAGGAATGTTGTCAAACTTGTCACATCACAGAGTTAATATATTTTTCTGACAGAGGCACACTTTGTGTTTTGTCCATGGTTAATTATCAGTAGCCAGGAAAATGTAATATTTCCCGTCAGGCCAGGTGACAACCTTGTCAGTGCTGTATTATTACAGCTGTATTATTGCTGTATTATTGTCAGTGCTGTATTATTAGAGCACAGACAACGTTGTCTGGACAAGATAATCTTGAGATGAGTCTTGAGCCATGGCCAATGAGCAACAGACCAGATTTCAATGTAGAAGGTATGTGTGAATGTCCATTAGACATGAGTCACATGCTCACTGTGTTTGATGTCACACAGTGACTGTTTCTACTGGAAACTAAGGAATTACCATCATAAAGAGGAAGAGGAGACAATTGCATGTACGGTGCTGTAATAAACGTATGTGATATTTCTTGTGTTTGCTTTTTCTTTCACTTTTGTCAAATGTTTTATCATTAATGCAACCCAGGATTATTGTTGCAGACATTAAATTTTTACATAATCTATGTGTATAATCATCCATTCCCTAAACCTGCTTCTCCCAGCAGGATCACTGATTCCTATTTCCAGCAGTCAGTGGACAAGAAGTGGGTAAATCCTGGACAGGTCATCAGTCCGTCACAGTGCAACACAGAAACATGTTCTTAAACTGTGACAGGAAGCTGGAGTACCCAGAAAAAAAAATCTGGGTACTCCAGGCTAGGATTCAGATTCAGGTCCATCTTATTGTGAGTCAATAAAAGTAATTTAAATTATTACTAACGTCTCCATATATTATCATTGGTGATACATTCTGCGATTCACCTTTTGGTTTTCAGTTTTTGTGCAAATCAGATAACGACTAATACTTAATCTGTTAATTCTTTAAATTTCTTCTTGTTGTTAGAATCAAGAGGTGAAACGCCACAGAAAACCAAAACACAAAACTGAGGCTGGTAACACATAGCCTGATCTGTACATGTAATCTAATGCACAAAATGCATGTTTACATGTATATTATTTTGTTTTTTTGTTTGTTTGTTTTTTCAAATACGTAATCTAGTGCATATATGGCCCTTTTTAACTCTCTTTCCTCCCTGTACTTTTTGCTACAAGCTGAGACAGACAGAGAGGGAAACAAACTGTTTATGATTTGTTTCAGAGGCTTCCACAAAAAAAAATACAAGAGGATTTTCCCTTCATTGTTTCACATTTCCTTTGCGCTGGTAAGTTGCTAATAATACAGCACAGGAAACAGCAGCGGGTCATAGTTTAAATAAGGAGCAACAGATCAACCACAGAAAATCTGTTGGTAAAAACAAAATTAAGAATCAATTATGTGATTTGTATAAATCAAATGAAAAAGAGAAAACAATTCAGATAAACAAAGAGCTTGCAGGTCACATCACTGTTTAATTGTCATGTAGTTCTGCTAGTTCTGATTTAATCTAAAGTTTTGTAACTTTATAAGCCATACTGCATCAAAGGACAAAATGTATTTGATTTTCAGTTTCTTTAAACAACAGTATTATGTATGGTCCATCCAAAACACAGATAATTTCGGTACAGCTTTGCTGCCAAGACCTGAAGGTAAGGTCAACTATGATCCAGTTGTGGGTCATTTCAGGGCTGTGAGCTGAAGAGGCTCGTTTAAAAGTGTAAAAGTGAATTTAAGTGTAAAAGTTAAATTAAACAGTTTTGCTGAAAAATACTGCCTTCCTGATCATTTAAATCACATGTCAAACTGAAGGTTGGTGGGCCACATCTGGCCCGCCGTAACTATTGACGTGGGCCTCTAGAATCTAAAGAGGGCCACATAAATAGAGGCTTCAAGATAACAGTTGTGTGGTAAAATATTCTATTAATCACATCAAAACGGTTTTATCTGTATACCGACGAATTACATCAATGTGAAAAAATTTTATTTAATTTGAAAAAGTACTCATCAAAGAGACAGCTATTTATTGATATTTTAACAGTTTATTAGTGGATAGTTTTTTGTTTCATTTTCTCAATACATTCTACCACAATTGGTTCTTTGAGAAAATTTGTGACCTTTATATAGCCCAAAATAGAAATGAGTTTGACACCTCCGACATAAATAATATTTCTAATTTAAATTCATTTTCCAGTCAAGCTTTACTTTGTTCATTTGAGAAACATTTTCTGAAAACCAGAAAAGGTTCGGCATACATACCAATATTAGCTAATTTTGTGAAAGATATTCTGCAGCCAATCTTTATATGTAATATTACTACCGACAGCCATGATGTTGTGTTAATTACACCGGACTGTTTTTTTTAGCTTTACATTTTATTCCTTTCCAAACCCAAATGGCAGCTAAACCACATAAAACCCCCAGGACGAGCGTGGGAGCCCCTAGAGCCAGCGCCACGGTGGTGTTAGCCCCCACTGCTATGACAACGCCGGCTAACACCAACACAACCGCAGCAGCCGAGGCCACGCGGATGTTCTTCCTCCGAACTTGTTTCTTCTTCTCTCGTTCTTTCTGCTGCTTCTCCCTCTCCTCGTCCCAAACCTTCCTCTCTTCTTCCTTCTTCTCCTCCTCTTCCTGCCTCCTACGCTCCTCCTCCTCTCTTAGCTTCCTCTGGGCTTTCTCATACATCTCGTTTGTGTAATGCTTCCCTCCGTTGTCTTGTACCATTTCCTTGATCATGTTGATGAGCTCTGTGACCTGCACGCGGTCGTCTGCGTCGTTGTTGTTGAAGGCGTGGTACCTGCGCCCAAACGTGATCGAAAGTCTCCGGAGCTCCTTGCACTCCTTCAGGGCATTGTCTGCTTTGCCTTGATCCTTGCACGTAAACAGCATGATGGTGTACATGGAGGCGTCGTCACCAAAGTTTTCCTGGATCCACTTCACGGCATTCCTCTCCTCCTCGGTGAACCTGACTCCAAGCCTGATCACCAGAAGGAAAGCGTGAGGTCCAGGAACTGACATCTTGACACACTCTTCTATCCTGGACTTCAGATCCTCCTCTGTGATTCCTGTGTCAAACAGGCCCGGAGTGTCAATTACTTGGACTGGGATCCCATCCACCTCTCCTCTCTGTGTCTCACAGTGCTTGGTCACCGACACCGGGCTCGGATCTTCTTTGAAGGTAGCTCTGCCGAGGATAGTGTTTCCTGTAGCACTCTTCCCTGATCCAGTCTTTCCAACCAGGACGATCCTTAACCCTCCAGACAAATCTAAAGCTGTGGATTAAAAGCAACGTTAACACAAAAAACATGTTAAATGCCTGAAGTGAGGATGGTAGTTTTGGGCTATTACAGTAGAACATCAGTAGAGTAAACTCTTTGTTTTTGCCAGTAACAGAAGCTAAGCAGCTCAACACTGGATTTCTTACAAGGCTGCACAATCATATATTCATGCTCAAAGCCAATTGACACATGCCAGCCAAAGCAAGGACACAAAGTACAAGAAAGCAAACATAACACAGACCCAATGCCAGCCTGACACATAGAGCATTTGGTATACTGGCCTCCAATAGAAGTAGTAAGGACAGATATTAAAGTGATGCTTCTAACATTTGAAAGTTAATAGACTTGGACCAATGTATTTGTTGGAGAAGGTCAGAGTTTATTGGGGGGGGGGTTATTTTCTCTGACTGTTTTCATAGTTTTAACGTTAATTTTTATCTTTTGAGTGTTTTTGAAGATATCCTGGTAGGTTGTTAGATATAAAAAACAGGGTAGGCAAGAATAAGCTTTGCTTCGGCCTATTCCTCTTTTGGTAAACTGTGGGTTTGTTTATTGTTCTTTTGTTGTTTCCTGTGTTTGATGTGGACGATTTACCAAAATAAAGTAATTGATTGATTGGCGTCTTCAAATGCCTTTGTTTTTGGTTGTTGTTTTGTATCCTCAAAGCTCCCTGACCTTTTTGACATCACCAGTTGCAGGAAATGGGGAATAACAAAGGGACACACATCAAGTAGACTTTGACTTGAGTTGCAAGTTTTACTCTATTTTTTTTAATCTCATTAAATTATTTTAATTTTTGCTTCTGTTAATAAATTTAGGCCCTAATTGCATGTGCATGGTTTCTACTACTGGATTAAGGTTTTCAAAAGTGAAATCCTTCTTATCTGTTTGCTCTTAAATGGCACATCCTACAGCTTTTCAATCGCTTATTTTTTATACTGTCATAATTGAGGCTGTAGTACAAGCTTAAAACAAAGCTTAGAGCTTTGTTTAATGTTGTTGGTAAAACTGCTGCTGCTTGTTGTCAATTGTGGAATAAACACTGCAACAATACAAAATATATAAGACATAAACAAATAATCCATGCAGAAATATTGCTTTGAATTTTTCCTAAATTACATATCACCTATTTTAAATTATTATATTTTCAACTTATGTGTTTTAACTTGAGCTTAATTAAATTTTTATTTGATTTTACAATATTACAATTAGAAATTTATCCAAATGACTGTTTTAGATTTATATTCCTTGACTTAAGTATAGAAGCAAAAAGTACAAGATAATTTCTGATAAATTTTAAAAAAGACATTCATACATTTTTGTTCATTATCTAAACTCAAAGAAAAAGTCATTTCAATTTATATAGAAACACCAAAACTCAGCTGCTTCATGTCAAAGTTATTGAATTACAGCAGTAAAACACTATTTTTTGTGTATTATTGGAGAGAAAACATCAGAAAAAAGGAATTTCTCACAACATGTCAGTAGAAACATAACAGGTCAAAGCTGAAAAAGTACATTAGCAATCATAAGAAACACTTAAAAATTGGACTTTAATCCAAATATGTGTAATTACTAGGATTTAACAAGATTTCTCAGAAAGTAAAGTTTGAGGGAGCATACCGTCAAAGTTATAGAGACCACACCCATCAGACCGAGGCAAACTTCTCAGCTTCTTCTCTCTGAGTTGTATTTCTAGGACAAGTGGCCATTGAGATAAAAAAAAAATAAATAAATCGTTAGTTAAAGCAATCTTTGTAACGAAGCAATACATTTCTTTCTGTAATCCATTTGAGCTTTCTTTCTCCCAGTGTAACACCAGTCTGGTCAGAAGCTCCATAATGGTGACTTGAACAGAATATGAGGTTTATCCTCTTACCTTCAGCCATCGCTTTGGATCCACCTTTTCCTCGTCCCAGGTGACCAAGTTTGTTCCAGCAGATCTGAACGCTGAATTATTGCTTAAGAATTTGCTCTAAAGCTTCACATTGGCGTTCAGGGAGACTTCTGGAAGTCTTGGCTATGTGCTGGGAGCTTCCCATTTCCTTCCATTGTCATTGGCTGCATCTGAATACGAGAAAGCTTGCAGAAAATGTCCGTTGCTTTCTGAATGCACCGAATGTGATCATGTGAAGGTTTGACCGGAATGTTTTGCTAATGTGCAAAAGAAACACGGATTTAATCAAGTTCTTTAATAACATAAGATTTTCTCACAGTGTTTTTTTGTAAAATCTGTTTAAGAGGTGATGGGGGGAGAGTCAGTCTCCAGGGCGCATCACATCCCTCCATTGTTGACGCCTCCACCAATCAGAATCAAGTAATGTTTACTTTAAAAATCAGGACTTTTCACAAAACATAACTCAAGCTTTTCAGTCCATTCAGTCTTCAGGGTGTCTTATAAACTAGACCCATAACGTGACCGGAAATTTTGAGGATCTCGGCAATAAACACATGACGTTTCTTACTTCCTGATGCCTTAAACTAGTGTTTGTACAACAGAGCTTACATCATCCTCAAGTGTTTCCTTTCAGCAAGTCAGAGAAACATCTCAGGGGTGTTGGATGGAAGCAAGAAGCTTTGTCAGCAATGAGTTTGAGTCACATATGTAGTCCTTATTTGGGTTTTCCTTTCAGAATTCTCATCTTTTGGCATTGTTGAGTTTAGGCTCTGGTTGCACTACTTCAGTTTTTTTTGCTTTTGATCATAATTTATTTCTTTATTAAAACATATCTGTCTTTGTGGTGTTTGAATTTCAAACCACAAATGCTATAATACATTTGTTGTGCTAGAAGTTAATAACAATGTTTAAATTAAGTACATCAAAATTACATTACATGCTAGGTGTTCAAGGGTTGGGGACTCAGGTGTCAAATGACCGGAAGCCAGTTCCTCTTAGACTCAAATTGGCAATCTTGGATGGACGCAGGTGAGCCAAAGTGCTGAACTCACCCCCACCGTCCGGGTAAATCTGCAGCTAAATGCAAATGTTCCTCATTTGTGTTGTAGCAAGAAAATCATTTGAATGCTGATGTCAACTAACTTTTAAGATAAATGTGGTAAAAATCTGGTATTGTTGCTTAAAATGAACTTAGTAGAAATGTTTCACTCAAACTTAAAACGTGTTTCAAGAAGCGTTTATTTAAACAGAGGTTTGCATTACACAAAATCCAGCAAAATTATACAAATCATTTCAAACCTTTCAAAATAAAGCAACCATCCCATGCAACTTTCTGATTAAACGCATAAAATGTAAAAGACACAAAGCCTTCAAACAAAACAAAGAATAAAATTGAAGTAGAATGAATTTTACAACTTTAATCTTAATTTTTAAGTAACATCCTGATAGCAAGCAAATTATTTTGAACAGGAAGTTAAATTAAAACCACTTGATGGCCTCACCCCTCATGATCTTGAAATGAAAAAGTGAAGTAAATATGAAGAGTAGTTACACAATTTTTACTATTTGGACTTAATTACAGTCATTAAAATTGACATATTTTCATTTTGTTGGTCACTTACAGTTTTAGTTTTAATTTTGAGGTTTGGAAATTGTTAAACAGACATAATTCTCAAATTCACACATGCAATGTTATATCTTTATCTTTTGATGTGTGATTGTATCGTTGTCATGTATTTTACTTATCCTTAATTGCACCATGAGGCATCTTGTGCACCATGAGTTGTTGGAAATGTGCTTCATAATTAACTTTGACTTTGACACTGTCTTACTCATAGAGACAATAGCAAAAGGTTACAATTAGACTTGTCAGATGAAAAAGTAATACATTTAAATAAAACATCAATAAATCAACACAGTTTTCATTATGTCAATCAGACATTTGTCAGACCTGTTACTAAGCTGTTGGACACATTAAATGTAAATAAATGTCTGCAAAAAGTAAAAAGTGTGCATGAGTTGCATCAGGATAAATAAGAGCAGAGCTCTGTTACGCTGATGAAATCAGTGTTCAATTGCCAAAAAAAGAACAAACAATCAAAACATGAAGAATCAGAGAACCAAAATACAAAACCTAAATTATTCAGAGACTGACAAAACACTTAAAAAGATTGGATTCTGGGTCTTTGTTTTCTGTAGACAATATTTAGACATTGTCACCATTGTGTTCATCCATTCATGGTTGTAATTTGTTGGTTCATTTTGTCACATTTTTCACTGATTGAAAGATACACATACTCAAAAAATTCACAGTCTTCAACAACAAAACCAAGAACTTTTCCTATTGTTGTAAAGTACTTATTCTTAGCAGACTTCATTCCAGTGGAAGCCATTTTTAATGCTTTACACCATAAACGAAGTATTTCCTGTCTCTCCTTCTGCTTTCTTGCCTCCTGTTTATCTTCCTCAAACTTAGATTTACAACTTTTCCCCTCTGTTTTTTTTGTTCTCTCATATTCCTTTCTTGCTCTTAACTTTTCTTCCTCCAGTTCCCTCTGGGCTTTTTTGTACATACTATTGGTGTAATGATCTCCCCCATTTATTTGAACCAATTCATCTATTTTATCCAGAAGTTCTGTGACCTGTTTTCTGTCTGAACTCTGCCCATTGACTAATGAGTGGTATCTTCCTCCACACTGCTGTATTAGAGTTTGTAGGTCTTTGCTTTCTGCCACATAGTCCTCAACAGATTTACCTCTGAGCAAATCAGCATGAGTGAACAGGACTATGGTGTAAGTAGCAGCAGCAGAGCCAAAGTTATCCTGGATCCACTTCACAGTGTCCTTTTCTTCTTTTGTGAATCTCGACTTTAAGTTTATCACTAACAGAAAAGCATGAGGCCCAGGAACTGACAGCTTGACACACTGCTCAATGTTTTCTTTGAGTTGTACTTGTGTTTTATCCGTGTCAAATATTCCCGGGGAGTCGATCACCACGATGTTCCTGTCTCCTTCCAGTCTCTCTCGTCTCTCACAGGTTTTTGTCACCGACTCAGCTGAGGCGTCTTCTCTAAACACAGAGCGGCCCAAGATGGTGTTTCCTGATGCACTCTTTCCAGAGCCAGTTTTTCCAACCAAAAACAGAGTCCGCTGCTCTGGAAAGCCTGAGAAAATATTCAGAAAATTCTGAGATTTTCTATAAGTTTATATAGTTTTAACAAAACATATGAATAATATTTGCATATTCTATTAGGAGTCTAGTGCATATCAACTCACAAAGTAAACCTGCTGTGATAGTGCTTTTGATAGTGATCTGATGGCTACTATTAAAGCAAGCTGGGCTTCCTATACAACTCAGCAACACTACCTGATCGTCACCATGGCACGTCGCATTAATCCAGTGATTTGATCAAAAATATATTTTCACAATTTTCATTTTTTTTAATATGTACAGTACTTTTAGGTACATTACTAATTCCACATTTGTTGATATGTCAACATTTTTGACATCAAAATTCAAAAGAAAATCTTGACAAGGCCACGTTTTTTTATGTTTACGCCTTTCCATTGAAGTGTTTGCTTACTTGTGCTGGGCTGTAATGTATTTTGGTCTCATACCTGTGCTGTGAGATTGGCAGTGAGTCATAAATTCACACAATGCGAACACCAAAAGGTGGTGCCAAACTCGGCTCCAAGCCTTCTTGTCCAACATCACTGCATCACCAGTATCTGTCAAAACATACATAGCACAAAACTTTAAATATTAAATACAGAGTTTAATTAGACATTTGAACATTGTTAAAGTTTCAGAACGCATTTAACCTCTTTACAAAAGAAGACTTATAAGGTTGTTTGTCAATGTAATGGGCTGTACTCCTGACTTGTGTCCATCTTCTTGCTCAGGTTGTATAAAAACTGAAACGATATTTCTACTGCTACACACCATAAGAAACATACCAGTGGGACAGTAATGCAGCAGATCCACTTCAATTATCTATATCAATAAATATTATGCAAGAAGAGGCAATTTTTTCTTTTGGTTAAAAGTCATAAATAATTACAAAAATGTTAAGTTAAGAAACAATTTTCATCAAACACTCAAACAGTTAAATTAGCATCCCATTACGGGAAAACAGGTTACCTGTCAAGATGAAGTACAGTTGCCGGCACTTTTTTTTGCCATCCACCAAAATATATACAAAACCCTTTTGTAGAGTTTCTTGACTAAGACTTAAACTGTAACCAGCTGCAGACAAACAGTAAAATCCCAACTTTCCTCTATTTGCTTACCAAGTCCAAGTGTCTTTACATTCATATTAGTTCCTCATCTATGTTCCTCCACCATGAACAAGACATTGAAGTATGTTCCCACCTGCCACTCAGTCTATTTAGCAAAGATGAATAAAAAGCTGAGAATATCATATAGCACACCGCAACAGGCTTCAGTGGCTTCAGATCTTTAAAATGTCCCTGACATATGCAAAGAGAAATGAAAACCTGTTTCACCAGGCACATGCAACGTCACAAAAGGAAATCTGAAACCTAACATTCCAAGTCACTGCCATGCTTACTTGCCTCATAAAGACAATAAATCTTGGTCTCTGCGATTCCCATTTGAAACTTGAGTTTTATCTGCAGCAGCATGTTTTAGGTGACAGTGATCTTTACATGAAATCCTGAGTAGATACTATATTTCATGTGTTTTTAAATAAACCTTCCTGAAAGTCTAGAGATATAGCCATCTCACACTGGTATGCTGCCTTGTCCTTTGAGGAAGTTGTTTCCAGAAATATGGTCTGTGGAAAATTTTGGATACATACTTTGGACTAATACTTTTTAGTATCAGTCCATTTAGATTGTGGGTTTAACTCTTCGTCGTTTTTTCCCAGCTATTAAATTTAGATTGAGGTGTTCTGGTCAATGGCTACACAGCTGCTAGGAGATGTTCTTATATGCTTTTAGGCCCATTTGACCATCATTATTGTGGTTTCTCTCCTGTGTTTACTCCTAACCTCCAAAAGAATCAGTTTTAAAATGTCTAATGTCTAATAAGGCCCCTGATGGTGAAGCGTTTCCTCCAGTTTCTTTAATGTTTGTTCTCAGTCACTTGGTTTTCAGCAAGATGACACAAGCATTTAATCTGTACTTCATCTGACACTCCCCTTTTTGCTCGGTACATGCCTCAAAACCTGGCATCACATGCCCCGTCACTACTAACTTCAGTATTGTTTCTTCTGCATAGAATCTGTGGATGGCTGTTTGTTTAATTCAGTTAACTTGTGAACTTCGAAACAACTGCTTGGAGTCTCCTGCTTTTGCTGGGATGGACGGTAGTAGTAATTTTACCTCCCCAGGTGACTGTAGCAAAATAGAAAGGCTCTGTATTGTGTTCTTTATATCTCAGATAGTTCCAGTGGAGAAATTCTGACCAACCGTTTGCACAATAGAAGTCACTGGCAAGCTATTGCTCCTGCTGGGTCAGAAGCCGCTCTCTGCTTTGGGTGGAATAATTCAGAAGGCCTGATTGGTGAAAGTTGCCCCTTCCTCTGCAATCTACTTGCCTAAATGACCTTATTAAACTCCATTTCTTTTCAGAAAGTGAAGCTGCTGCGTTTTAGTGGAGATCCTGCTGCTTTGCTGGCCCTTTGTAATTTTCAAGTGGCCGTTTCTTCACGGCTGAGTACATGTCCACTAGAGCTTGGGGTGACTTGTACCAGTTCTCCCAGTTTGAACCGCCCTCATCGGCTTATAGACATTATTACTGCACATTTCGCCCATTCCTTTCATTGTGTGTGGGGGTGTGTGTGCGTGTGTGTGCGTGCATGCATGTTTTGTTTTTTTTAATAACTAAGCAATAAAATATAACTTTATAATTTGTGAAACCTACAGATGACAACTGTGTCAGTTGACATTAGCTGAGCAAATAGCCCAATTAGTTAAAAAGTTGATATCAGAATTTTTGTTAGTGCTTAAAACTAAAGAAAAATGTTTGCTTGTCACAGGAAATTTTATAACTACCAACAAGTTTGGCAGGAATTTATTCTACATTTTAGCTTTAATTTGCCTAAAAGTAAAACCCACCACATTGGTGCTGTTGCCTGTTGCCTAGCACTGTCCTGGGTTTGATTCCTGGTTCCGGGGACTTTCTGCAAGGAGTTTGCATGTTCTCCCAGTGCATGCGTGGGTTCTCTCTCGGTACTGCGGCTTCCTCTGTCAGGTTAATATGTCTCTCTAAATTCTCCTTAGGTGTGTGTGCATGGTTGTTTGACCTGCCACTTGTAGTGAAGCAGCAGAGAAAAGCCTCAACCAGCTCCAGCATGTAACTTTGTGAGCGCTCTTTGCCCTCTAGTGGTCTTGTAGAGGCACAGCCACTTTTCAGCCCATTTGCTCGCTGTTGTTTGTTTTTGTTTTTTTTTTCATTTTGCCTGCATCTTTCTTTAACATTTCTTTTAAAAAAAAACTGAAAGTGAGGAATATGTTGACTATTTTTTGTGTATTTGAAACAATGCTGAAACTGGTTCAAATCTGTCCTGTCATGTATGTAAAATCCAAGAATATTCTGATACAGGAAGAGGTTCATAGTCAAACTATTTTACAAATAGACAAAGGAAGGTTTTTGTTAACTGTTAGGTGAAAATTACTTTTTGAAATGTTAACTCTTGTGATAGCAGGAAAAAGTGAAGGTTTTGGAGTAACTATCTCTGTCTCCTGACCTAAATATCACTGGCACACGTTGGGGAGGTCTCAAACATGCGATACATGAAGGTAACATTTTACAGGACCTGGAGGCTTTACATTAAAACATTAAAAACAAACCTCTGATCAGGGTCATTTGGTTTGTTTCTATTGTTATAATGGTTCAGGACAGTTATTGTTTGATAATAAATAGCTTAATGCAACCAATAACTAATTGAATAAATGATTTGCATCAACACTCCTAGTCTGTTAAGAAATTATTAAATACGATCAAAAACAAAAAAGAAATACTGCAGTCGTGTGTAAACTTATGAGCACAGCTGCTGTTGCGTGACAGCATTTCAGCCCAGATTTTATCTCTGCAGCATGGTCTCACTGAGCTCCTGTGAATTACTGGCTGATTGTTGGTCTGTCAACAAACACGGCGTTAAACACATACAGTAAAGTGCCGACTTGCTGATGTTTCCACCTTATGGCTGAATTCATGGAAACTCCTGAAAACTCTTGATGACAACCAAACCAGCTGGAGAACAGGGTTTATTTTCTGTTCAGTTTTGCAGCCGAAAAAAATTTGTCCTTGCCTTGATTGAAAGGTTCAGTGAGTCACTGTGGAGACTCTTTAAACTTATATGTTCTCCTTACACGACTGAGAAGTGGATGTGAAATTCAACAGAAGTGGGTTTCTTACTCTGCCTTTGGACATAACCTGAATGTTAGAGGAAATTACTAACATGAGATGAAAAAATATCAGATGTGGCTGTATGGTTCATAAAATTATCTTTAGCAAGATTTCCCTCCTGTTCAAGATAAAATTCTATGCATCTTTTTTGTTTAACTTTAAAGAGATAGCTGTCCGTAAAAGACTAAAAACATTAAATAAGTAGGTATAAATGACAATCAATCTAAATTGTATTAAGGCATGTCTCTAGCTCTCTAGGTGAAATTATTTACCAAGATGCATAATTTCCTGGTGTGTAAAATAAAACTGAATTTTTATTAGCTGGAGGGCTTAGGGCCTTATGGGACCCACTGGTCCTTATGGGATTCAAAGCCTGGGCCCCATATGTTGAAGAGCTGTTTTGGGGTTAGAGGTTAGGACTCAGGCTGAGTTCAATTAAGTTTAGATTAGGTTTAGGGTTAGGCATGTACTGGTAATGGTTGTGTTTGGGGTAAGTCTGCGTGTTTCAAGGGGAATGTGAATCCTCTTCACGTGTAGGCAGAGGCCGGATCATCTGTTCAAGTGCCTTCCTATGAATGTGCTGGCAGTGATTGCTCAGACAAAGAGGGAGCCACTGCACGTGCAGCACGGCTGTTTGGGCTTCACTGAAATGAAAACGGCTGCAGTTTTCTGTAATTTAAACTTTACACACGTGGCACCTTGCTGTAGAGAAGAACCTTGTTTGTTCCAGAGGCAGAAAAAAAAAAATCCAAGCTATGATTAATTATTGATCTTAGCCTTGCAGTTTATGTCCTGGTACATCGTTATATGTTGGAACTTTTTCAAAAGTTCTTTTATTTCGGTAAATAAAATTTTAAGTGTAATGCGTATATAGATTACTTACACACAGAGACAGATATAGTATATTACCAACAGAATTTTTATAAATTTTAATAGTTATAGCCTCCAGCTAATGAAAACCCAAAACTCAGTTTTCAATTCAGAAATGTTGACCAAGTATAAAACATTTAATGTCACAATCAGGACTGCATTTATATGGAATATTTCAAGATGACATGGAGGTGATTATCCTCCTATTGAAAATACTGTGATACTGCAAGGTATCTCTAGAAGGCTTAGGTTAAGTGTATTTGCCCATAACATGGGCATTAAACCACATTTTACTACATTTGTAAATGTTGGTAAATGTGATGTACTGTTCAGTATGGATCACAGGAGTTTTGTTTGAATGCTGTTGGACTTTATATGTGATGGCTTTTTAATTGTAAACTACAGTATATCTACTGAATAGTGTCTGGCTGTTTTTATGCATTTCTTATTTAAAAAAATAAAATAAAATACACAGCTGGGTTGGGGACTCCAGGTGGAAATCAGCACCAGAGCTACAACCTGGTACAGTGCATCTTTCCTCTTCAGGTTAGTGTTTATTGTACATTGTCCCTGTTTTAAACTAATAAAATAATAATACAAATAAAATCAGCATATTCTGAAAGACTCTAGAACCTTCTTACAAATTAAATACAAAATGACTGCACTTTAAACCACTGAGCAATCCCTGTCCTTATTCTCCTTCACAGGTGAGAGGATTCTGACAGTGTTGTCATTGAGCATCGTCTTCAACACTTCATAAATCTCCCTCTAAAGTGCTGAATGAATACTCACACTGTGCTTGTCCCATACATTCAACACCAGAGTTAAAGGGAACTCGTTTCAGCCTAAATTTGAATGAGATCCCACATTTCAAATCTGAAAATAAGTGCTGAGAGTTTACAGTAACTTGTTCATCCTCCGTTTTACATGTATGAATATCCTAAATATGAACATATACAAGCCTGAAATAGACAGCGGAAGTGATGACCATAGATCTAACATCCACACAGGCTTATGAGCTGTGCTTTGCTTGACTCAGACGAGGCTGCGTGTGAAGGCTAAGAATGAGTGGCTGCAGATGATGCATTCACTGCCCGAGCCCTCTGAAGGATATGGTCAGAATCTGCACTTCAATAATAACCTTCTGTTAGCTGTTCTCTCTGGCCAAATAATGCTTTTATTGGTGTGTTTCCAATCATCTCTCAGCATCTCTCTAACCTTATTTCTAACATTGCTCTGAGCCTTTCAGAAGTGATGACTCACACCTTTATAACGAAACCCAGTTTTCATTTGTGTGAAGGCCTAATGGCACCCAGGCAGTAATAGTGTGCTGTAATTATTAAGTTAGATTATTTGAGCATTATTTCATCTCTTGTTTGTTTGTTTTTTTTCAGTTGACAAAGCAGAAGCAATTCGGATTTGATTTTTCCATCAAATATTACCCGAGATAAAAAGGAGTGGGCGATGCTTAAGTGATATGAGAAGCACTGTGAATATTGAACCTTGGAGATTTATTATCTGCTACTAAGAGGACTCCAAAACATAACCCATGGAAACGCATCCTTACACCCTCTGACAAAAACAGAACTTTTATCCACAATTACAAATAACCCTATTTAGAATGATAGTTGCATGAAATGTTTCTCTACATTAGGATCTAATTTTTTCCCCTTCTTTCCCTGTTGTGATTATACATACCAAGCATCTTTTTTTGAAGGTTTCCTTAGAGGAAAAAAAAGATGAAGGGAACCAAATCTAAACAAATCTATTCACAGGGTCTCCTGTCAGATCAGAGAATTAGTAGGTATTTGCTAGCTGGAAAACCCTGCTTGTATGTGAGTGCTAAGGATGTGTGGGTTTTCTGACAATCACGATTCAGTTATTACGCACTCAAAACAAACACACACACAGGAAGAGGAAAAAAAACAAGTAGGAGGGAATACACAGAGTTGCAGCCTAATAGATTTCTGAAAGCAGGTTATGTAAGGCTGAATAAACCAAGGTACCAAGTTCCTGAGTCAACATCCTCCCACAGTGACCTTCAGGATGGATAGATAGATAGATAGATAGATAGATAGATAGATAGATAGATAGATAGATAGATAGATAGATAGATAGATAGATAG
>CAEFZY010025767.1:0-26613 GCA_903066815.1 Brachyrhaphis roseni
AAATTCATCATCAGATCAGAAATTTGGTTCATGTGATTTGAAACAAGAATTTAAATTATTCTACAGTAAAATAAGTTATTTTAACTTCATATTGAGAGTAAAATAATAGAGAAATCAGGGCAGATTTTATTACATATTGTGATTTAATTAGGTTTAAATTGCTGCATTAAGTTAAAACTCACAATTTAAGATTAATGAACTTAAAAAACAATGTTTAGACAACTTGTCTCTTGGTGTTTAATCAACTTCATGAACTTTAATTTATGAGTTAAAACCAAAATAATTGTCTTGTTGACTTAAATAGGATTTTCAAGGCCGCAGGTGGACTTTCATTTTCAAGTTAAACCACCTTATAATGTTTTACAGTGCATCTCACAGAACACTTCCTGTTTGCACTTTAGCAACACAAGTTTTTATTTTTTATTTTAGTCATGTGCAAAGCTCATGAGGGCGACCGACGTTTTTCTTTTTTGCGTCTGGATGCTGACGATAAGGAAACGCAGCGGCGGCTTTGTTTATTTACAGCGTTGTGTTTACTGTAGAAGTGGACACATGCAAAGTCTGCAGAAAACAGACATCATTAGTTAGCAAGATTTAATCCTGGCTGGCCGTTACCAAAATGCTCGTCCTAGCACTGGGCATTCATTATGAACATCTTGTGTGTTTTATTTGGATTGCATGATAGAGCAGCAGAAAGTAGTGCATCATTTTAGGAAGTGGAAGGAAAATGATGCATGGTTTTAAAAGTTTGAAATAAAAATAAGAGTTTTAGTGCGTCAGTTTTCATCTTTTCTGAGGTAAACGTTCTCTGTGTTTTGTTTCTACCAGCTTTAGTTTATATCTGTTCTTTGTTGGAACATAGTTGAGATTTAAAGGACAGCGTCTGTAAATACTCATTTTCACATCTTGCCTCAGATTCCCAGTTGGGTTTAGGACTTTCAGCAGAATTCAGTTTTTATGCTCCACAAATCTGGAACAAACTTTCACAAAAATATTACCAAGTATTTTTGTTCCAGTTTCAAGGGCAAATATTTTAGTACACATGAAATAAAACAAAATTAACAAGTAGCTTTTCAGAAAGATACAGGAGTTTGTTTTAAGTCAATAATTCTTTAATATTGATGAAAATCTTCTAGTTCAACTGGCTGATCATTTTACCTGTAACATGTGAAAAATGTCCTGTTTATAAGTAAGAATAATCTGCTATTAAGGAATTATTTACTTGAAACAAGCTCCTATGTCTTGCTGAAAAATTGCTTGTAAATTAGTTTTGTCTTATTTCAAGGTTACTCAGGTATTTGCACCAGAAACGACTTGGTAAGAATTTGTGTTTGACTAAATGTAATATTTATGGATTGTTTTAATAACTGGTTACTGTTTTATGTCCTCATGGTATGAACTGTCTTGTTGCTGAAATGTGCAAATAAATTTAACTTAAAGGGGATATATTATGCAAAATTCACGTTTTGTACATTTTTGGGTTTCTACTGCTTCATAAAACATCCCAAGCGTTAAAAAAACAACACACACCTATCGAGTTTTTGGCAATAACTTAATGCATTTTGGATTCTGGAAAATGAGCCGTTTCAAAAACTTCCGGAAAGTAAGCTCACAAATCAGCAGACAAATTACCCAGCAACCAAACTAGAGCTCCAGCATGTTTGGTCAGCTGGTTGTCCTGCTTTATGCGCTGTACAATGGCTGCTGAAAAAGACAAAGTGCGTTTTTTGGTTAACTACATGTCTAGAAACCACTTGCTGCCTTCTAGTTAGTTGTGCAGGAGGCTCCACCTCTGCTTTTCAAAGACATATAGTTGTATTATGACAGTCAAATGACTGGTTTACAGTCATTTGAGTGTAAACGTTGAGTTTGGATTTAAAGTGACACGAACATCTCAAAAGTTTGATTTTGTGCAAAAAGTGTAACAGGCATGTTTTTCTTTTGCCCACAGACCTGATCAATAACCTGATCCTGACCTGATCAAGAAAGCATCATAAGGTCACAATTAAACTTCCATGCATATTTTCTGCCTTTTGGTCAAACAGTTCAGGTTTTTCTCATCTGATTCAGAGCCTCTTCTCCTGTGTTTGTTCTCCTCTTGTGTCAGAATATTATTCCTCCATATCTGCGATGACTCAGAGAGAGAACGACATGTCTGCTGCGATCCTTGGTCTTCATGACCACTGAGGCCTCAGCAGAACAGCTGCAAGTATTTGGAGATGAAATTAGATGCCAGTAAAATATTTTCTAATTGCTTGCATTAAATGCAAAACAGATTTATTTAAACCAAAGTAAATCATCTTGAACCAGTCTGGGTTTTATTTAGGGGGTTCAGAGTAAAGGGGGTAAATCTGATTTGTATTTATGGAAAAATATGAAACCCATTTGTTGTTTCTTCCATTTCAGTTTTGCACAACAACGTGTTGCTTGGTCACGTTTAGTTTTTAGTTAAAAAAAAAAATGAAAAAGAAACGTGCATATATATATATATTTAACAGAACAGAACCAGAACCGAACAATGTTTACCGGAGACAATAAACTGAAATCTAAAATCTCATCTTCTCCGCAGAAAACACACTGACTCACAGTGTCCCACTGATATTTCAGTGCTGCTGAGTCATATTAATAAATATGACCATACAGCTGCGCGTTACATGCACAGAGCTGATGTTGCAGCAGGAACCTGGATGGTTAAATTAAAACCTTTCTATGTGAATCGCTCCTTGATTAATGCTCCAAGCATCAGACGGACGCAGCCACATATCCCCCGCTCCAATTACGCCTTAGTGGGATTCAGTCGGAAACATACGGAATGTGCGTAAAGAGCCGTTTATGCTGGACGCAAAGCGCTCTGCCCGGCGGGCGACGTCGCGTTCGCTGCGCTCCTCTCCAAGGATAAGACGCATCGATGCGCTCGTCCCCGACCTCGTTCCCTAAATGTGACAATTATAACATCATTTTCTCCAACGGCCCGTAATCTGATCTCTTCTCTCTCTTTCTCTCTCTCTCTCTGTTTTTTACCCCTCGCTCCTCAGCCACCCCCACCCCGCCTGCTCGGTTCCGTGCGTGTGTGTGTGGATTGTGTTCATCTTTAACCTGCCAGCACTGTAGCCCCCCTGCGTTGCGTTGGCGCTGCGGATCTAGCTTACAAGAACAAGAGCCAGCTCACAGCCGTGGAAACAAGCGAATCAATTTAGGGGAGAGACAAGGAGAGACAGATAGCGAGGTTGTGGAGGGGGGGGGAAAGGCACGATCGCAGAGGGGGCACGAAAGGGAGAGAGGGGACGCAGACATTACGCCGCATGCAGACGCCGAACATTAAAGGTATGTACTGTTTTAAGCTTTTCTTGGACGTGCAGGTAGAAAAGGGGCTGAAATGCTCGGCGTGTTGTGTTGCCATGTTGTTTGTCTGTAAGGATGCCGAAGTCAGTCATCAGCTGGGAGGGAAAAATACTCGAAAAGGTTAAAGATGCATAACATTTTTGGTAAATAATTAATAAGATTCGATCATCTAATGTAATCAAATGATACACTCCCTTATGTAAGCCCGCATCACGCGCACTAGGCCTGTTTTTCTATGAAAAATAATTTTTTAAAAATCCAGAATATTTGTATAGTGGGTGCAGTCGTGTTGTCATTACCCCGAAGAGAGAAAGGATGCAAGCCATTTTGTAATGCAGCATGTGCAGAATTAGGCCTATTCAGAATTTCAATTGCGTTCCCGAGAAGGTGCGCCGTGCAGTGAGCGCAGCTGCAGATGAATAAGGCCATTCTGTGCTATTGTAAGGAGATATCAAGCTGGCGGCTATATGATGAGGTGAGATTGCAGATTAAGATGAGGACTGCAGGAGGAAGCGGTCAAGTTGATGCATTTTTATCACTATTTTCGGGTGATTATCGTTCACACCTCATGTGTAAAGAGGGAAATATGTCATTAGCATAAAGACCAGAGAAAATGTAATTTTTTTTATGAGGATGCTGGTGGAAATGAGCCCCATCCTGCCTCGATTCCCACGTCCTGAATCAATCTAGCGTTGTCATAGTTACAGTAGATGATGTTGGCCCTGCTGCACCTGTGCAGCTTTGTGCTCTTCTCCATCATTTGTAAATACATGATATGTGACTGGTGGGTCTGAGCCTCTGTGTGTTTGTCCTCTTTCTGATTTGCCTCTTTGCAGACCTGAAGGAGAAGCTCTGAGTGCAACCAGATGCTTCTGATGATGTGATTGGGTCTGGAGTAGTTGGTCAGCAGCTTGGAGCTAATTTGTCTTTTCACGACCCAGCGCTCGCCTTCGGATCAGATCGAAGAATCAATATCTACATGGTTGCAATCTGCTCTTGACATGTTAAAACAGCTCAGTCCACGGAGGGAATTCATCTGAGTGAAAGTGGGAAGAAAATCGCAGGAGTTGAGGATGAAGGCTGGTTTTTAATGGTTCTCAGTTGAGTTGAGGAGAGATGTAAATATTAAAGAACATCAACGTGTGCTGCTGCTGCTCTGGTGGAGTGGAAAATTTTAGGATGGCAGGTCAAGTCAACAGGTGTCCAAACAGTTTCATCCTCTGCCAAGAGGATTCTTAGCATTATTTTAGAACTAACAGGTACAAACTGTCATTGAAGGGGATTTTGGAACAGTTTTTATTTAATATATTGAGTGTAAGTAATGTTACATATCTGTGCCTCTCATGACCACAGGGCCGGATTTAGGAGACGAAAGGCCCCTGGGATAGAGTCAAACTTGGTGCCCTGTTGTCATGGAAACTGCACATGATAAGGGCTACGTTGTGACACAGAGTTTAAATGTTCTACCTCTGAATATTTAGTCTCTCTCTGGTTACTCCAGCTTCCTCCCACAGTCCAGAAACATGCATGTCAGGTTAACTGGTTTGTTTGTCCTGTACAGTAGAGTGATCGGTCGAATTATATCTTAGCAGTCCACATAAAAAGTTGCTTAGAAACATTGCATTATTTGTGGAAACATCCAAAATGCCAAACCTGTAAAATGTAAAATACGTAGCCATTTTTTGAAATACACCAAACTGACCTGGAGGATGTGGCTGAACATTGCTGTCATGGCTGATGAAGGTGTGAGAAAGAATTTCATAATGATTTTCTACACAAAAGTCTGACGACTAAAACGCCTCACCGGAAATAAATAGTTTCTGGAAACATAAATAGAAATAGTTCCTGTAAACCTTTGTAATGTTCGGTCCTGTCATTGTTAGAAAACAGATTTTATTCCCTGGGAAAGCTGGTGATCTGTAACTGGTTGAATATTAATAATGTTTTGATGCTTTCATGAGTCACTGTAACAATACAACAGCCATCCTGGATCTTTGATCTTAAAGAGATATTTTACCATTTTACCTTCGTTCAGCCGTGTTAGACGTTATTACTGGAGGAGAGTAGGTGGAAAAATATGTAAATAACACCTTAATAACAAAACAATTTAATAGCGTGACGTTGAAATGTTATTAGTTATGGATGGGTGTACGTTTCTGTGTGTCAAAGAGAGGATGTGGGATGTGCTCAGCGTCTGAAAAGGCCTATTTTTTATCACGCTTTTCTATATGAGCTTTCATAAACGCTGCTTTATCACTTCTGAGAACTATAATTTCAATAATGAGTCATCTTGACTTCAACCTCAGGCCTCATAGAGATGCCAGATCTGCTTCCTCTGCTCTTACTGAAGGCCAAGGTTCAGACCGATCAGATTTAGAGCCACTTCTCGTCTGTATGGGCACCGTCTGACCAGAAGTCTCATTTTTCGGTCTTCCATGATAACAGATCAGGACTGAGGCAGATATGTGGTGATTTGGACTGAATAGTTGCTGCTGGTCTGTTTTGCAAAGCCTCATCAAGCTCTGCTAAACGCAGTAACGTCGAATAGGGCGACTGGACAGTAAAAAACACAAGATGGTGAGTGAGCAGGTTGCCACAGCAACCGTGTTCCTGGGAGTGAATGCATCGCTGCTGCACAGGAAAGCAGATGCTGAGAACTGGCTATGTATGGATGCTGACGAAAGAACCCCAGTTTATTAAGGGAATTAGAAGCAGCGGCACAAACACGCTTCTTTCAGACGGAACGAGGATGATGAAAACCAGCGGCTCTTGGATAAAAGCACCTTCTTGTTGACTTTATTCCACGGACGTTGCAGCCATGTGACCATTAAAGTCACAGTGTCAAGCATGAGGTGTTTGAGTAAACAATGAGCACTCTATCTATCGAATCATTACGGCGCAAACAGCCCAGGGATTTCTAAATTTAGAGAGTCTGCTGATCCATTTCTGTTTGAAAATGTTTCCGTCACCCTTTTAACCGCAAATGGCAATGACACAGTACAGATTTGTAAACCCTCCCTTTTTAAATACAAAAAAAATTTGATGTTTTTTAATAGTTTTACAATTTTTGTTTGAAAATCTGTGGCATAGCATATCATATTCTTGTCAGGTATCAGTTATTACCCTCCAGTGTAATTAATGAAGCTGTGACATTGTGTACTTTCTTATTCCTACTGCTATATTCAGACCCAGTGATTGATGAGTGTGTGCAGTGGCACCACAAAGGGGGGCCTGGGGGTGGGAACAGCCCCCCTATAAATTTACTGCTACTCCTTCCAGGCATACTATTTTTATGGAGGAATTTTATGAGCTTAAAGGCCATGCTTTCTTAATAATATTCTTTATTTTTTGTCCTTCACGTTGCCTGTTTTTGAAAGCCAGGATCATGTGTTTGAAATTAAAAAATACAAGTTTAATTTTATTAAACATTGGTGCTAATTTTTTTTTTTAAACAGAGGTGTTCAAGTCCAGTGCTGGAGAGCTACTATCCTGCAACTTTTAGATGTCCAAAACCAAAATGAAATGGTTGAAATCCCTCATCAGCCGGTTATTTAGTCCTGGTAACAAAACGTCTGATCCAGGAGTGTTGGATGCATGTAAAAGTTGCAAAACAGTACTGGATTTGGGCATGCCTGTTCTAACAAATCAAATTAGTTGTAACATTTCAACATGACAACAGGGCCTTACGTACTATTTAATTGTTCAAACATTACATTAAAAAACAGCAACAGGAGGTCATGGGATGAAAATGGAATCAAACTGAACCAAACCAAAATGTCAGCTCTGCCTAATCAATACCTGAATAAAACTCCTGAAATTCTCTTATGGCTTCGTTGATTTGTTCAAATACAAACCATGACTTTGATGATTCAACATATGAAGAAAATGGCTCCAAACCACTAGCCCAGTTTGTGGCACCAAAAATAATATATATTGATTTAAGCCTGGCTTTTTAAATTGTTGCACCCAGACTGATGTTCTGTTCACTTACTGTCTCTGTTTTCTTTCTGTTTCTCTTTCTTCCCACAGTAAGAAGCAACAGCCTCCGCAGTGACAGCTCGTTCTCAAGGACCTCTCCCTCCTAACTTGATAGCTACTTTGGTGAATGTTATGGGAGCAGAAGTGCAGGACTTCTTTCAGTGAAATATCGAAAAATCAAGTCTGATTTCCAAGAAAGTATGAGCAAAGTTAAGTAGGTAGCTTTACTTACCAATCGTTACTGTAACATTTCAAGTTTTTGACTCTTCAACACAGAAAAAGTCAGATAAAACCATGAATGTCGAGAGAAGCACTTAACTTACCCTTTTGGAGGTGACTAATCAATATTCCAGAACTAGGGGTGGGTCATGACTCAGTTGCCATGCGTCTTGTCATGGTGACCAGCCACTGCACCCCTTCCCCCCTCCTCTGGCTGGTCCAGCTCCTGTTGTGGTTTCACCACCATGGACCCCAGCTGACAGAGGCGGCACCGCCATGCCCCAACCCCTGCACCTGCTCCAACCAGGCGAGCCGGGTCATCTGTACAAGGAAGAGTTTGGATCAAATCCCAGACAGCATTTCAGAAAACACAAGATACCTCAATCTACAAGAGAACTCAATTCAGGTAAACATGGTTTGACCTTCAAAAGTCAAAGAATCAAATGACGGCTTTTGATTTCAATAATTCTGATGTTGCCACCATGTGTCCCTTTTTGTCTTCTTTGTTTACACAAGGTGATCAAGTCTGACACATTCAAGCATCTGCGGCATCTGGAAATTCTCCAGCTCTCCAAGAACCACATCCGGCAGATTGAGGTGGGAGCTTTCAATGGCCTCCCCAACCTCAACACGTTGGAGCTTTTTGACAACCGTCTCACAGTGGTACCAACTCAAGCTTTTGAGTACCTCAGCAAACTAAGAGAACTATGGCTACGAAACAACCCCATTGAGACACTGCCAGCCTTTGCTTTTAACCGTGTTCCCTCGTTAAGACGTCTGGATCTGGGGGAACTCAGGAAGTTGGGTTTCATCTCAGAGGCTGCCTTCGAAGGTCTGGTAAATCTGCGTTTTTTGAATCTTGGCATGTGCGGCTTGAAGGACATCCCTAACCTTACTCCGCTTGTACGACTTGAGGAGTTGGAGTTATCAGGGAATCAGCTGGGGATTGTCCGTCCTGGATCATTTCAGGGACTGGTGTCACTTCGAAAGCTTTGGCTGATGCACTCCAGAGTGACTATCATTGAACGCAATGCTTTTGACGACCTGAAGAACTTGGAGGAGCTCAACCTTTCCCACAATTCTCTGCATTCTCTGCCCCATGATCTGTTCACCCCTTTGCACCAGCTGGAGAGGGTACACCTCAACCATAACCCTTGGGTTTGCAACTGTGATGTCCTATGGCTCAGCTGGTGGCTTAAAGAGACAGTTCCCAGCAACACCACGTGTTGTGCTCGTTGCCATGCCCCGCCAGGCCTGAAAGGGAAGTACATCGGGGAACTGGATCAGACCCACTTTGTTTGCTATGCTCCAGTGATTGTGGAGCCGCCCACTGATCTGAATGTCACCGAAGGCATGGCTGCAGAGCTGAAATGCCGTACCGGAACCTCTATGACCTCTGTGAACTGGTTCACCCCAAATGGCACGCTGATGACACACGGATCATACCGAGTTAGGATCTCAGTGCTTCATGACGGAACACTGAACTTCACGAATGTGACCGTGCAGGACACCGGGCAGTATACCTGCATGGTAACCAACTCCGCTGGGAATACCACTGCAACCGCTGTGCTCAACGTCTCTGCTTCTGATCCTAGTAACAGCTACAGCTATTTCACCACTGTCACAGTTGAGTCGGTGGAGCCAAGAGAGGAGGAGAATTCAGCAAGACAGTATGTGAATGAGACCTTTGTTGGTTCCCCCAAGCCTCCTGGTCATGGAGGGGTAGACGGTCTATCTAGCAGCACTATATCACCATCTCTGTCTACTCTGTCACCATTGTCACCCAGAACTACAGAAAATTCAGTGACTGTGTCTCTAATGGATGTAACTAACATTCCAGGCCTGGATGATGTAATGAAAACAACTAAGATCATCATTGGTTGCTTCGTCGCCATTACTTTTATGGCAGCTGTGATGCTGGTGGTCTTCTACAAACTCCGCAAGCAACACCAACTACACAAACACCACGGCCCTGCCAGAGCAATTGAGATTGTCAATGTCGAAGATGAAATTGGAGCTGGGGCTGGAAGTGGCATCTCTGGCGGTTCGACGATAAATTCTGGGAGTGGTACGGAAGGAACCTTGAGAATACATCACCCGGAAGTAGTCAACCTTCCCAACATCGGTCGCACGGATACCCTAAACCATTACTACAAGACACATCATTTCAACAACAATGTGATGGGTCTCAGTATCACCGAGGGGATGGGACCAGGTGGAATCCTCAACAGCAAGAACCAGCATGGCCAGGACAACCCTATCTCCTGCACATCAGTCCCAATCTCTACATCAAATTTGCTCTCTGCATCAGGCAACGGCACCAACACCAGCTCCATGTCCCCACCGCTGCCGATGTCTCTCCCCATGCCAACTATGGGCTTACATGGATCGATCAAGGGTTTCATGGGCCAAAACCAGAACCCCCAAATGGAGCCGCTGCTCTTCAAGGGGAGCTCCAAGGAAAACGTCCAAGAGACCCAGATCTAAAAACAAAAGCGAGTGAAGAGAGGGAGAGCGGGCAGGACTCAAAGACAGAGAGGGAATTGATGTCGGGTTAACGTGTGGAATGATAAGACACTAGAGCGCATTGACTTTACACCAGGAGAGAGGATAGACTGACACGGCAATACACAAACACATAGACTTATCCGTGACGGTGTACTGAGCCAAGGATTACCACAATGGCCCAACTGTGTTTGTAGAAGCGACCATGGCCATGGAGATCAAGGAGTGACCATTGCTACAATGTAAATCTGTGCCAAAGCAAATGTTTTTTGCAGTTTCTACAAGCTGTATTCTCGTAGGAAAAAAGAGACAAACTAGTCTGTCAGAGTAATTCAGTTCCCCAATTGTTGTTGGCCAGCAGAGATGAAAGATACGCACAGCACTTACCACACTGCAGAATGGAGATGTTTCAGAGTAAAATACAAGAGACATTTTTCTTCCACAAAAAAAAAAAGAAATACATGAGACACACTCTCTCAAGTGACTCAACAGACTCCCTCAAGGTGAAAATTATGTAGGCATAATAGATGGACATAAAGGTACAGTGCAGTACAAACTACTGTGAAAAATCCACAAATAATATAAATATATTTTCATCTAAATATGTATCATTGCAGACTCCAATGCAGACATATTTTGGGACGGATGTATAAGCCGGTATAGTTTGTTTCTTCTTTGTGAATAATCAGGGGCGGTGACAGGTGGACGTTTGTTATGTTTTAAATTTGGCTACTTCTCAGAAACATAAGGGCTCAATTGCAACACTCATTGTGAATCTTTCAATTGGCTTTCGTGACCATTTAGGTTGTACAACGGCAAACACAGATCTCCGTTTGACAAAATTTCATCTGTTGTTTCAGTAATAACAATCATTACAAACTTTTTTGTGTTTTGAGAGTGTATTATGTATTTTGTAAAAGCCAGCTATGTGGTATTTGAACTGGTAAATTCTGACACTTAAATGCCAGCGCCGAATGATGGTAAAAATGCTGTTTCACCAATATGATAAATTAATCCTGTATGGATAAAAATAAAGTATTGACATTGTGTTATTTGAATCCGATCAGTAGCCGGATGATTGCTTTTAGGCTGGAATTTGATACGACCTCTGTTCACATGCAGCAAAATGCTGCCATGATGATGACTAGACATCTTCAGCAGCATTTAAGAAAAGGGATTATGCATCCATATTAGGATGATTGGAGTGAGTGGAAAATGTACAGTATATTAATAAATAATGTCTGGTTGTATGACAATTGTAAGATCCACATTTTTACAGTGTAACTTTCATATGTTAAATGCCATTTACGCTTCTTGCGTTTCGACTCTGTATTACTTTATTTTTGTTAGTTTGATATAATGTGTACAGTTGTCTAGCCATGTGTCATTACGTGTGAAATAAATCAATCATATATTGGGTTGTGGCGGGTCAATATGGCAACCACACGAGTCAGAAGCGAGACGTTATGGGGTCCCTCCTGCGCTAAACCTGGATTGAATGTATGGTTTGTGGTTTAGCCATTAGTCACCCTGGTAATGATAGGGGCCATCTGTTTTGTAACGCTGTTCAGACAGGCTTTTAGTCATTCTCCCATACATGGGTCACAGACGCTACTGGTTCTGGAAAATAAACATTTCTATGAAGGCGGTTTAGTCTGAAATTAGTCAGCTTGCTTCTCCCATGATCATTTGTTTTTTGTTTTTTTTGTCAGGTTACTGTTCTGGTGATTATGAATGAAAGAAAGATTGAAGACATCAATAAAATATATGCTTACATTATTGAACAGGAACTAAATGTTTGTTGCAATTGAGCTCAAATTGAACTGGTGACCATTCAGTCCAGAGCTCCGTCGACACATTTGTGGCTTTTTTTGCACCCCTCCCTTGGAAATAGTGTTTTTAGCTAACAATGTACTTTCAGAAGCATAAGCTTTCAGTTTTTTATGTTATCTGGAAAAAAAACCTTTACTAACTGTAACAGGACATAAGAGGTCATAGTAATAATGATGATGATGCTAAAATGGGACATTTGTATGTCTAATATAAGTGATGGATTTCTGCCATAGAGGTTTTGAAAGGAACATCTTCAATGCCAGTGTACTCTTTGCTCTAAAATATCTTTAAAGATCTGTGAATTCCCATCTGCTTCTGTGAAATAACTGATCTCTTCTGATAGATTTTGAAATCTTTGGCGTTTACAGGTGCAAAAAAAATCAGAATATCAACAACAATGGTATATTTTTAGAAGGTCAGCTCAAAAAGTAAAGTCCATACATAGATTCATTACACACAGAGAGATATATGTCAAGCATTTTTGTAATTATGGCTTACAGCTAATGAAATCCGCAAATTTAGCTTTTTGAAAATGTAAATAATGGATCATGAAAACAGCAAAGGAGGAGTTTAAAACTTAAACATTTTGTTATAAGCATGTTGTAGCTCACAGATCCACAGGGAGAAGTCTAATACACCAATCATTTATTAATGGAAAATTGAGTGGAAAGAAGTCCAGAAGAAAATGGTGTTCAAGCAACAGGACAGCCTTTATTAGTCCTGCTAATAAACATGAACATCTTTTCAGAACCACAGGCTGATCACCTCCATGTCACACTGCACTGATGCTGTGATTCATGCAAAAGGAGCCCAGACCAAGTGTTGACACTGCGTTTAAAGTCCAGTTCTTATCGGTCTTACATCCATTTGTTTAATAAGAATGTTAGGTTTTCATTAGCTGGAGCCTGTAACCATGAAAAGCAACAGTCAAATGCTTACAATATATCCCACCAAGTGTAATTATTCAATATAAAAGTTTCATTTTTGAATTGAAATAAATTAACTTTTCAGCGACATTCTAATTTACTCATATACACCTGTAATTATGTGATCGTATTAACAGATCGGAGAGTTAATACGATAATACGACCAATGAGAAACGAAGATAATTTAAAAACCAGGGTTTTGTTTCTCAGGCGTATTTTTATCTGAATGTTTCAGATAAACATTTTAGTTTTACAGCCTCAGATGAGCTGTTATCATCTGTGAAAATAACAGTTATCAATATTCTTAAGTTTGGAAGAACAATGCAGACTGAATGAATCCAGGATTTTATGTAACATGTGATTCTTAGTCAAGAACCAAATAATAATATACAGACATGAACATATTTCTAGTTTCCTCTGGTAAAGACGTCCAAAAGCCTTAAAGTAAATCAAATGTCCATTGCGGAACCAACACCACCATGAAAAACTGAGACAAATACAACTATTGATATAAAACTCATCAGTGGCATCAGTTGTTGATTTCTAATTTGTGTTCCATGATTTTCAGTCTTGCAGGTTTAGAAATACGACACAGAGGTCTATTAAGCCAGTGTGAGCATGTGAAATTTGATTCCCTCTGCTGGGCCTTTAACTGGAACCGTGTGGTCAGATGAGAACAGGGGCCTTTTCACATCAAAAAATAAAAAAATCTGGCTCAACAATTGGCTAGGATTGGAAACCTAAACCCATCTATGTCAGCTGGTTTCCTCAGAATCAAAACAAATTCAAGTGAAATCCCATAGGCATGCAAACGTGGATGTTTTTGCATTTATTTTTGTGTATTTTTATTATTTTTTAAATGAGAAATTGAGTTTCCAAGTGGACCAGAGTTTGGTTGTTTGGTCCAAGTTAAACTTTTACATCAGACTATTTGAGGAAACCGTCCTTTTAAATTGGACCTCACTGCAAAAACACAAAATCTTACCATGTATCTTCAGTCTAGTTTCCAGTGCAGATATCTTAGAGGCAAACTAACTTAAAAGAAACTTTTCAGCAAGATACACACACTTGTTTTAAGTAAATAATTCCTTAATGTTGATGAAAAAAGTATTTGTTCCATTGGCAGATAAATTAACTGGGAAAAATGTCTTGGTATAAGTGAAATAATCTGCCAGTGGAACTAGAACTGGGTTGCTAGGTAACGGCTTGGCTTGGCTGGGGTTGCTAGGTAACGGCGTCAAAGGAAGTAGAACTTTTTCAACAACATTAAATGAAAACAAACCTCCATATCTCGCTACAAACCTACCTTTAAGTTAGTTTTGTCTTATTTCATGTGTACTGAGATATTTGCACTAGAAACTGGACCAGAAATATTTGGTAGGATTTTGTGTTTTTGCAGTGTAGCAACAAGGAGTTCGCAGGTTTAAGGAGAAACAAAAAGGGGGTGACTGTTGGAAAAGCAGCTGATACACACCGCTAAGTACGGTGGGGGATCTGTAATGCTGCGGACTTGGTTCTCCTTGGTAACTGTGCTGCCATGATCTTGTGATTTTCTTAACGTGGATAAAAACACTCCAATTAAAAGCCAAGTTTTTCAAACTTATTCAGCGGGAGACGATGCTACAGCAATGAAACAATTATTTATTTTGAGGCTTTTTACACATCTTTACCAGGGATGAATACTAATTTCTGCATTTTGAGCAGCTCTGGTTACTGTTGAGGTATTGAGGCTTCAGCAGTCACTTAAACTAGGTGATTTAGTTCAGATATTTATTGGTCTGGTGAGGAAAAATAGATTAAAATTGTTTTCTGCAAGAAAAGAATATGGACTGACCTTTAATTCATGTTAAGGTAAGCTGCTCTATTTCATAAAATCTAAAAAAACCAAAAAAAAAACAAACAAACATCTGTTTGAATTGTTTTTGATAAAAAAAAATAATAAAAAAACGAAATAGAACAGTGCTTTCTTCTAACCAACTGGAGGATTTAATTGCTTTAAAGTATCCAGCTGTTGCTTGTTTCTGGTAGCAACATCAGTTTGAGTTGTTATAACTTAACATAAAATGCTTTTGTCTTTTACATCAGACTCATGCAGGTGAAAACACGCGGTGGACGACTGCAACCTCTTCAGGTCTGTCAAAATTTAGACGTGTTGTTCTTCCACCTCGGTGAATGACAGGCTAATTATTTCACCGCTTGCCTCAATTTTCCGCCAGCCATAAGAAGTTATTCAGCAATTAGAAACATATGCCACTTTAATTTATTGTTGTGATTTCATCCTGCAGAATAACTAAACAGGAAACAAGCTAACAAGGTCAATGTGACTGTAAAAAATTTGTTTTATTTAATTTTTGTCACTATTATATTACATTTTGGAGGCAGGAGAAATTTTCTGCTTATTGTAACAAGGCTGGACAGAATTGTTTCTTTAAGGTTTCCTTTCTATAAATATCTACATTTATCTGCTTTTTGTTTAGCATAAATCTATAAAAATTCATTGTTTTGTTGTGGTTGGGATGATAATAACTCTAATCTTAGATAACAGGAGACAGATTATCTGAGTAACTCATTAAAAGGGGTCAGACGAAAAAAAAAAGCTCATATTGTTTTAACAAAACCAGCAAAACATTAATACATCCCATAATCAGCAGAGCGTGGCAGCTGCTTTAATGGATCAAATGGTCTGTCATGTTACATTAGCATAATTGCACAGTAACCTGCACTGCTATTTTTATTAATGTTGTGAATGTGCCAAATAGGTGATGTGTGAGGCAGTCAGACAAACACAGGCAGATATTTCCTCTGGAAGACGGACGGAAACGTTTCTCCAGCCTCCCATTTCCGCTCTTTTCCTCTGAAAAGGCCGATATAATGGAGCTGGAGTGCTTTGCCTCGCATGTTTTTGTCCTGCTCTGTATTATAACGTATTTGGAAGCCCCCGAGGTGAGGCGAATCTGCGCAGACTTTCACAGATGTCCACTTCGGAGACCGCATTACAAAACAACTTCAAGGGATTTGTGTCATAAGCATTGCATCAGCCGTGGACCATAACCATAAATTTAATATGTTTAGATAAAACGTTTGGGCCCTACAGCTGGTAGATTGACTTTGAAATATCTGAGGGGACGCTGTGAAGTCATTTTCTTGAATGTAATTGTCCTTGGCTTGTACTCTGGTCTCTGGAGAACCTCCCACCCATGAGACGTCTCGGTGTTCAGAGGCCGGCATGGGATGAAGCTGGAAAAGTTGAGAGAGCTTCAGTAGGTTTTTGATTTTCTTAAGATACTAGAGAGAAAATATGGTTGAAAGGTGAAGAAAAAAGTGAATTCTTTTAAAGAGAAGCTTTGCAATTTTTGATGTGATTTGGTTCTACACCCAGGGTGGTACGAACCGGGAGGCAGTAGTGTTAAAAATAATCAACCTCAGATTGAAATTAACATGAAACGGGAGAAAATGTAGTAATTTTTTTAAGGTTCATTCACACCAGTCCTGTTTGATCTGCCGTAATCTAACTTCGCTTTGTTTATTTAGGAGGTCAAAGTTCATTTATTGAGGCGTGAATGCATAATCAGACTCTGGTCTGTACAAACCTCCGTCTCGATTCGGTTAAAGTGAACTTTGATGAGAATCCGATGCATATGTGAACACAAAGCGGAGCGGAGAGCGCTCCAAAAGCAGGAAGTGAACTACAGCGCAGGGCATTCTGGGTAAAAACAAACACACCACTCCAGAGCTAGCAGAAGAAATGGCTCATGGTTTTTTTTTTAACAAACACAAAACAGAAATCCTACAACCACTAAAATCTGACACCATTTCACTAAGAGGAAAGTTGTGCTCAGTGTCCTCTTTAGAGGTTTTTGTGTTGTTTTCTTAAGGGGTTTCTGGTGCAGCGCCCCCACAGGTGAGGAGGGGAACAAGTTGCTCAAATGGTTTGGATATATTGACACAGAGCAGCACAACACAGCAACTGAAAATCTAGCAAACACTGCAATTTTATTCCCAATTGAACCAAATCTATTGGATTATCAAGTGTCAAAACAATTGTAATTTTGTTTTATAAAGCACAAAGGTAAAAACAAACAAAAATATCATTTTTTTTGTGTGTTTGTTTGTTTGTTTTTGCACAGAGGCACAGTTGCCTTTCAGTAAGAAGGTCCTGCTTTCCTTTCTACAAACTTTGCACAAGAAACTATTACTGAAAATAACTTTACAGAACCTAACTCAATCCACACTTTCCTGTATTTAAACAGGCTGTTATTCATGTGAAGTCCTGTGACCCAACAGTGTTTGTGCAGCACAACTGAGATCATTAATATGCACTAAGACTGAAACGCTAAAGGCAAACACGTTTTATGTTTTCGTGTCATTTCAAACGAGCAACGATGGAATTTTAAAAATCCAGTTTTATCCCCTGCAGCAGGACAAACCTGTAATCCACTGGAGGTGGATTTAATAACACAAATCCCCCCAAGGAGTGTCAGCCCCTTCTGTTTGGTAGAACCGAGGAGGAGAGTTTGATCTGTTTGCCGACTGCAGCATCCTCCCAGAAGATGCACCGCTCCCTTCGCTCGGCGCCGGTGCAGTCGCTCTCCACAGTTTCGCCGCGCCAGAACAATTGTCTCCTCTTCCCGGCGCTGTCTTTGCCTTCAGTTTCAATAAACCTCCCAGCTGTGTGTTTCTCCAGGGATTCCCCTGGCTCCTCTGGCCCAAGACAGACTGCAGAGTCTGTGGGGATCTTGACACAACATAAACTCTGCTGTGAAGCAGAGGTGTCACAATCTGGGGGCCGCGTCGAGGAACCGGGAAGAGTGCAAAAGCCTTTTTCTGTTGTTTTTTTCTTTTTTCCTTTGATACCAACAAGAGAATGGGACGTTTAAGCTGCTGCAGTCTGCAGTCGTGGAAGGAAACAAAGTAAAGACGCCTTGGCATCTCTGATATGATGAGAGACGAAATGAAAGCTAAACTCCCCCAGAAACGCTCACTGGCATGGAGAGTTTATGGCAAACACAACAGCGATCCAGCTGGGTTTTATTTCTGGAAGATAGTCAGTATCTTACTATGTTGGTGAATTATTGATATCCATTATTCTTGTCTCTATTTTTTTTATAAAACATGAAGCGTTTTCCTTCCGAAATCTATGCCTTGAACTTTTAAACATTTTATACCATCACAACATAATTTTTTGGGATCTTATGTGAGAAAAACACAAACCAGAGCATAAATGTCCCCTCTGATAGATTACAGCTAGATAAGGTAAGGTAATTTATTTATAAAGCATATTTCAGCAACAAGGCAGTTCAAAGCGCTTTACGCATTAGATGAAATACAAACAAAACCACAAAACCAAAAGAAAGACACAAAGGTAAAAGTATAAATCTACAAATGGGTTTCCACGTTTAATAAGAAATAGTCCATATTTTATAAACTAGTAGGTGCTTTTCTGGATTCTTGTTCTGATAAAACTAAATGTTGGTTCCAGATATTGATTCTTGTTCTGGGTTTTGTAACTTACCAGGAGTAATTTACAAATTTAAATTTGTAAATTACAAATAAAAAGTAGGACGCTAAATGTTGGTCTAAAGTAGTACTAAATACTTTTTTTATACTAAAGTAGTAAAAAAGTACTACTCCACAATTTCTAAAAGTAATAAAAAACTAAAATCAAACAAATAAAGTAGCTAAATTTATTATTTTATTGTTTTTATTATAAATTTCCGCCAAAAACTTCACATCAGATCAATCTCAGAAAATTGCTAGAAAATTTTTTTCTTTAATTTTTGACTTTGGAAACTCCAAACTTTTCACGTTTTTTTGTATAAAATGTCAAATATTACTCTCTAAATTTCTCAGTTTTTTGGTGGAAATTTACTACTAATTTTTTTTTTTTTATCTACGGTGACTCTAAAATGCCATCGGAGATTTTGCACGTTTGCTGTTTTAAATAAATTCATTTTCAGTAATAAGAACAGGATTTAAGTCGCTTTCTTTCAAAACATTTTCTATATTTAGTCATGTTTATTAAGTTGAATAAAAGTGGCATCATTTCAGTTAAAGTCTCTGAATAAACATGGATTTACCCTTTGCTGAAACTTGGCCATAAAAAGACAAAACACTTTGTGTTGTACTTTAATTTTTTTCATTGTCATAAAATTACAAATTAAAAGTATCCATCTGCATCAACTGACCAAATTTGTACCATTTTGGAATTGCAGTTGGGGTCCGCATAAAGTAACCCAAGGGCTACAAATCGCCCCCGGGCCGCATTTTGGACACCCCTGGTCTAAAGTTACTATGTGAAAGTTTGAAAACCATTTTTTGCTGAATTTATTTATTAAGGCTAAAACACCTCATCTGATGTAGATTCCAAATGAAAACCTGCCACTGAAAGTAACAATTAGTTAGTTTTATAACTGCCAAAGGAAGTACGGCTCTCAGATAGAGACAGAAAGTGTTTTGCCTAAAGTAGTTCAAGTTATTTAAGGTACTTAGTTTCCTATTAATATTTCCTTTCCAGCCAACATAAGAAACAGACAGCATGTATTTACTGGAAGGAGGTATGTAGCAAATTGTTCCCCAGTGCATCTCCTCCTACACACGACGCACTCTTCAGGCTCTGCGCTCATGTTTTTATTAGATTATTACACTTACTTGAGTATCGATTTACTATAACAGCAGATGGGAGGTAATGTTTTTACTTTTGCCTGGTAAATGTTGTGGCACTTTTTGCTTTTAATGGCGCCATGAATTATGCAGAGACTTTTACCCCACTTATCTTCTCGATGCCTCAGTGGCAATCATAGCTTCAGCTCTGGCACAAGTCGTTACAGGGACGAAATATGAAGCTGCAGTTCAGCTTGACGACTCGCTCTGAACAGAGAGATGCATCCTGGATGTGCACAGAGGTAAACAAATGTGTCTGCATATGTCTTCAGTATTAAAATAGTGAACAGATTATGCAGCTTTTATGATTTGTGTCAGCAGAAGAAAACATATTCATGATACCTTCCTGCTAAACAGGCCTGAAGAAATTGCTTTTATACCTGAGCTGCTTAGTCATGAGTCAATGCAAAGTTTAAAAGAAGATAATGAAGCCAGAAAAAGTTGCGGCTGAGATAGAGTCCACGTTACGCTACTGACCATTTGCAACTACGTCACGAAATCATTGTAGGACGTCGGAAGTGAGGGACGGAGTATTGACAGAGAGACTTAAATTGTTTTCCCAAGTTGTTTTTGCCAGTTTATTCATGGCTTCTTCTGGTTCCAGTCGAGTTAATTTGTCTGTGAACGTAACTCACCTGGTTGAGGCTTATAGACGGCGGGATTACAAAAGTTGTAAACAGCTAGCTTAGAAACCGACCCGTACCTCCTCCCTCCTGACTGTTGATCAAATTACTGACTTTACCTGAATTCACATCACATTATTTATATCACTCTGTCATAAACTGAGTTTCCCTTTACACCGGAGCAACACTGAAATGTACAAAAGACGAGATGCTAACCAGTTTCTTCCATACATGCTAGGCTACATGAGTGCTGCACTGTCTCCATGGTTACCAATCGTTAGACAGCACCTACTCCATAACGCAATATTTGATATCGTTCTTCTAGTCATACATACTTATAAAGTATATGGACGTTAATCTTCTTACCTTGTGAAAAGTGTTCCGGGATTAAACCGTGGGCTGCCAGTCGTTATTATTCACATCTGATATCCATCACTGCTGCATCTTTCCTCATTAAAAGTTATAAAATAAAATGACAGGTTTGGTTTTCATCCTCGTCTGTTTGTGCCGCCGGCCGCGCAGCATCCTGTGACCATTTTTAAAGTGAAATCAACTTAACAGAAGTGATACTAGGTTACAGATGCCTGTTTTTAGACTAGCTTTAAAGGAGCTCGTTGGTTGTTTTGGTCCGTCATGGCGAAGTGGGCGGAGTTTGGAGAGAATGACGTCACACTTAAAGGGTCAACTGTCAAAGCATGACTTACAGTGAAATACAGTGAAAAGTGTTAACTGATCTGTCGTAGTTTAAAGTTTCAGATTATCAAAAACCTTTTTTTGATAATCAATTTATATGATGTTTTTCTGAAGGCGGCCATATTGTAGCTCATCAGGTCCATGAAATCTTTACAGTATACTAAAATTAAGCATTTATTTCACAAAATTTCATCAAAGTTTTGTAAACCGTCAGTTATGGTGTTGATACATTATGGTTGTGACAAACAACTTACAGAAGAAAAAACTAAAGAATAACATAAGCTAACCAGAGCTGCTTATCCTCTTAGCAAAGGAAGAGAGAGGAAGAGATCATGGGGTCCTCAGAAGTTCTGATGCCCCCAATAATGCTTGATTTTTTATTTTATTTTTTTACATTTTTTTTTATGTCTGACGGTGACAAAACTTGGGACAAATTTCAATTGAGTTGGAAAATATATAAAAATGATTTTTAATTCAATTTATTGATACTTTTTAAATTATTTATTTGAATACTTGTACTTAGTTGTCATAATATATTATCTTAGTATTAATTTCATTGTTTTAAACTACTATAATGTATTGAGTTCTGCTCCAGGACAAGAGGTTTTAAAGACACCATCCACCTACTACAAAGTTTAAAATAAGAAATATTCAGCAAACACCAGAAAAACATACATCGTTGTGCTCACATGGCCCAGGAAAGTTTAGTCAGATATTTTAAAAATATATATATTTTGTGTATATTTTATTCAAATTGTGTGGTTTATACATAGGACCTGTTTTGTCCCTCTTCTCAAGAATCACTAATTTTTATTCCAAACTTTTGTTTGTGAACATGTTTATGTGTAAATGAATGAAATAAACAAAATAAAGTAGAATAAATCAATTCAGATGAAAAACATCCTGTGTGCAGGCAGGTCTTCCCAATCCCTTGGTTTCCTATTTGGTCCCATCCTGCATGAATATATTGACATAAAGAGCTGATATTCCTGCCAAGAGGCCTTAATGCCAATTGACAGGCAGCAGAAAACTTATAGAAACTAAAGGTGTTAAGTCTCCTTCTATGTCTGCTTTATGATGATAAAACCTTTCACTTCAGTCTGAATCTGGTTTTTGCACAGCTTGTTAAGCCCAACAAATGTGCAGAAAGTCGGAGAGAAGAGGACATGGGGGCTCCTTGCAGAGCACATGACTTTTATGACCTGCTTTGCATCCTTCGATGTTGAGGGAAACAGCTTTATTCTAATGGCTTACGATATATATATGAGGAGATAATGAGATTGTGTTGGGTCCTGACAGAAGAGGATGATGACATCAATATGAAACAGCTCTGGTCTCCTCAATGGTCTCTGTGTGCATTCTGCGCTGATTTATCTGCATCCTGTGGGCCATTGGACTCATTGCAGCGGCTTAGGCTGATTGAATCACTGCAAAATAAGAAGGTCGCCATTCAGCTCCAAACTGCCCATTTCTACAGAGATGCGCCCGGTAGGAGGAGTCTCGTCTGTGTCCTTTTCGCTTATGATGCTCAGGAAGTGAGTGAAGCTGCATGTTCTGCAGGGAAGGAACGCTTCTCTTCCTCGCTGGAAAGTGTTGCGAGAAGAGCATGTGTGACATGTGAGTTTGCGCCTTGCCTGGTGCAAAGAGGAAGGGGGTTTCACTAACACTGCTGCTACCATTAGCCTTAGCATTGCTCACACATCTCCTCATCTTAGGCTGCCTCTTTCCCCCCCAGCCCACCCCGTTCTCCTTCCTCCATCCCCACCTTCTCACCACAACCTCCACCACGTCTCCATCCTCCCCCTGCTCCTCCTCCTCCTCCCTGCCTGGCTGCGTCCTCTCTTTCCTGTTCTTGCTGCAGTGTTGCTATAGCAGCAGAGAAATGTGGGAATACCTCTGTCCTTCAGAGCGCTGGAGAGGGGGAGATAGCAGCAGAGAGGAAGGATGGTAGACAAACAGAGGTGAAGGTGGATGGAGGAAGAGAAAAGATGGAGGGAGGGAAGACAGCTTCCAATGGGCGCCACTTCTTCTTCTTCTTCTTCTTGCTCTGCCCCCACATAAAGGGCGCCCTCGCATTGATATTCTGTCCCTGCGATGAAGAAGACGCCACAGTTGTCATGCTTGGAGGGCTGTTTATGTGTGTGTGTGTGTGTGTGTGTGTGTGTGTGTGTGTGTGTGTGGGTTTCGACTGAGACGGCACATTGTCGCACGGCCGTGGCGTAGCTTCACGCCGAGCCTTTACGCACATCATTTGTTCGGCAGTCCACGCGTTTCTGGATGTCTCCATTTGTAGTGAGGCTGCAGTTTCCATGACAACACCCAGACTAAAATAGCACCCCCCACAGCTCCCTCCACCCCCTCTCCACTCCTCTACCTCTCTCCTCCTCGGCACTCAGAACCGTTCACGTCTGATCCCGGGCCGCAGTCTTTTTGGGCCCGTCACACGCAGGACAGAGGGACGCGTGTCGACTCTGAAACACACACACACACACACTCACACCTCTGCCCACATCTTATCTCCCGCTTTGCAGTCTCTCCGTCAACATGCATCAACCTCTGGGTCGCCATGACAACTGTCTTGAAATGACTACAATTATTTTATCCATGATCAAAAACAAACATAAACACAACAGCCGCTTGAGGGACAGGAAGGAGAAAGATGGATGTGATTTTGGGTTGAGTTTGTTCACACTCGTTCTGTGACCCTCCAGTGAACTCGTGTGTATGAAGATATGTTTTTTTCTTTTTGCGTCTATGCTATGATATGGGGTGTGTGTCTTCATGTACCATATGGGGATCTGCGGCTGGTGTTTGTGTGAGCCTGTATGTCGCCTCCTGGATGGGTGCAGGTGGACTCACTGACCCAGTGGTACCGGTGTTCGGCTTTTCAAGGCTAACCAGTGTCACCCTCCACGTTTCTGTGTGTGCACTTGCCAGCGAGGGGATTACTGTGCACTGCTGCGACAGAGAGAAAAATAGTCAAGCAGATGGACATAGTGAGAGCTGTACAGTAAAGACCCACGTTAAAATGCTATTCCCTGTTTGGACCCACCTTCGCTTTCAGATCTGCTTTAATTCATCGCAACAAAGACTCAACAAATTGTCAGAAACATTCCTAAGAGATTGTGGGCTGTAATAAAAACAACAGTACACATTCATGATGCAAATCTCCGTTTGCAGCAGACCCAAAGGTGTTGTACACAGATGTAGTGGCAGTAAAGTCACCGTTGTGTTCAAGAAACCAACAGATGAGGACACCATGGTTTAATAGTAGCAGCTTAAAATACCGTTTTTCAAAGTGGGGGCCGCACATTTCAGATTGTCTGCCAGTCAAATTCATCAAACTGCTTTGCTAATCAAGCTAGCCTGGCAAGCAAGAAATAGAAAAAGTTTCTGCCAAGAAAAAAACCAAATGAACCATCCAGCAGTTCAGCTGTGGACAAAACCCCCCATAAGAACAGGGTAAATGAAATGATTAGAAAATATGACATATTATTTAATCAAATGAGAGAATTAGGATGCCTAAGTTAAGTTCCACAAATAGTTTCTGATAAAGTCAAGCTGCAAAAGATCCACCATCATAGAAGCTAGCTCATATTTTGTTTCATTTTCAAGTATTTTAAAATAAAATCATTCCTATTGTTGGCCCACAAGCCGTCTATTGACCCATATTTTCTAAATGACTTGGTCCTGCCTGTCTTACACATTTAAAACATGACATCAACACAGCTCACACTCAGTAATCCCTTTCTATATCCCACAAAGCCGCTTTGATACCAACACATACTTAAAGGTGTGCTAAGTAAGGGAAAAACCAGCGGCCCTGTCATTTTGGGCCAACCCGCAGCAGATGACAGGCGGTTTTAATGAGTGTTTGTGGCCGGGCCTTCATGTGTGTTTCTACTCACCAGAACACAATTGGTGAAGTCAGGTGCGTACATCAGCATTTTGCTCATTTCTTTGTCACAGAGGTGTAAACACAGATTGACAACATGTGACTTTGCCTTTAGGGACTTTACACTCTCTCCCTGAAGATCCAACTCTGACTTAAATCTGTCCAAGTTGCGTTTTAGGTCATGGACACAGAGGACGCACACTGTAAAACATTAGAAGGTGGTTTAACTTGAAAATGAAAGTCCACCTGCTGCCTTGAAAATGTAGTTCAAGCCAACAAGACAATTATTTTGGTTTTAACTCAGAAATTAAAGTTCATGAAGTTGATTTAACACCAAGAGACAAGTTATCTAAATATTGTTTTTTAATCTTGAATTGTGAGTTTTAACTTAATGCAGCAATTTAAACCTAATTAAATCACAATATACAATAAAATCTGCCCTGATTTCTCTATTATTTTCACTCACAATATCAGGTTTAAATAACTTATTTTACTTTAGAATCATTTATATTCTAGTTTCAAATCACATGAACCAAATTTCTGATCTGATGATGGATTTTATTAAACATCTCAATGAATTCAGCTCAGAAACATTTAGTGTGATCAGGACATTATCCTCAAGCTTTGCTAACTGTTAGCTGCATTAAAATAAACATTTGCTTTAATAACACAAGAGTCAGATCAATGTAACACACTTCCATCTCAGGAGACTAAAACACGCCGCTAAGCATTCTGGGAAATAGTTCCCACTCCTGTCCTTTTCTTCTTTCAGTTTTTTGAAGTGTTAACCTAAAAACTCTAGTTTATTCAACTCTTAATAAAAAGTTAACACAACTTACTATCTTTCACAAACTCAAATGTTTAGGTCCAAAATCTAAAACTCGCTAAATTTATTTGATTTAAAGAGTAGAAGATAGTAGGCACAACTAAATGTGGCTGAAATGTTTTACAGTGTGAAGGAGGGACAGAAAGATGAGGTCAGGTAGGAGGACTATAAAAGTTCTGCTTAACTTCAACAAAACAAGAGCTTAACCAAAGTCTGCAGTCCTGATGCAGAAGATGTGGGATGCACAGAAACCGCTTGGTCAAGAATTTGACTAAAACAGCAACATGTGTGCCTAAGGTAAACACCGATGGGAAATTAAATCACGTTTTGGGGATTAGTCCCATTATGATTCTGTAACTTTTCCTCTTAAATTCAGGCGGGTATTTTTCAGAGGAAGCAGCGTTTTGTGAGTCAACATGATGTGGACGACGTTGGGATGTTTCTACCTCCTCTGCTGCATCTGCTTGACCGAGTCCCAGCAGCTCAAGTTTGTTGTTGCTGTAAGTGAAACCATTGAAATCCTCAGTCATGACATACGTTTTCTTTTTTTCCTCCTGTAATACATCACACACAAGATGTTTGCATAGTGCTACTGATAGCATTTGTTTGTTGAACGCCATGATTTTAACATAATCTGACAGCCTGCTTTGATTTGCATTGTTGCTGATTACGCTGCTGTTTTCTGCCCAGTGAGTATTATTTTATTTACACTTTTATCACAAAGGATTACTTTGAGCCTAGCCTCAGACAGCGGCAAGCATATCTCTCCCAGACACTGCAGCTTTGTTCATAAACCTCTTTATGTAACACTTCAGCACACAGTTGAATTACTTAAGGAGACACTTTGCACAAAAACAGTCATGTATCCTTTTCAAGCAGTGGACAGATTTTAAAATAATGTTTTTTATTTTAATTCATAAAATGATGTTGCTCTTAGAATATTCAAAATAACTTCTTATCTTCCTGTAAGCGTATAGAGGGACATATTTAGGCCCGAGCAGCAAAGCGCTGCGAAGGCCTATTGTATCTGTACTGTTTATTATTATTAGGCCCGAGCAGCAAAGCGCTGCGAAGGCCTATTGTATCTGTACTGTTTATTAGGCCCGAGCAGCA